>PVJC01012102.1:0-10608 GCA_004026665.1 Murina feae | reverse complement strand
GGTTGCCTTCCTCTGCAGGCAACAGGCGTGGGGTGCGATGGCTTGGCTGACCTGGGCCTCCCTCTGTGGGGTGATTGCTGGCCAGCTGCACACCTGCCACAGTGTTCCTGGTTGGTGGCCTGAGCCTTCCTCTTTCCTTTTTTTTTTTTTTTTAAGTAAGAGTAATGTTTACTGAGCGATGCAATACAGAACTGAGTACTATGAAGGGTTTACCATGATGGAAATGCACTGCACCCTGCCCCTGCCACCCCCAACACCAAGAGAGTGTGGTACTTAGAGTTTACACATAGCTGCCATAACTGCTGAAAATCTGTTCATAACAAATGAACCATAGCATATTTATACTGTATCACATCGAGTGATTATAGAAATCCACTTATATATTGCTTGTATAAAATCTTATTTTTTGTAAAAAAATATTTAAAAAAAAATAAATATAAAAAACATGTGCAGTGGAAACTCCTGCCAGGACAGCCGGTCTGTAAACATTCAGTGAGTATGTGCTTTGGAAAGGTGCCCATCCTCGTGCTCACAGCAACTCTAGCAGGGCCGGCGAGGGTGCACCCCGGCTGCCACTCTGGGCAGGACTGAGCTGGACCACAGTGGGTGGGTACAGCAGGGCCTGGCACTGTGCCCTTCTCCAGCCTTGCATCAGGGTCAGGGTCAGGGCTGGGGGCAGACAGATTGCAGTTTCACTCTTGAGTTCCATACTCAGCCTAATTTTGGTTGCAACTCATGGCTTTTCCTGACTGCTCAGAGGTCCTTTGGGTGGGTGCCCTGGTGGAGAAGCCAGAGAAGTGCCCACAGCTGCCTAGTTGGGCATCTCTCTCACCCAGAGCCTCTGTCCTGCCTCCTGCAAGCCTGGCCCCAGTCAGAACAGGCCCCCTCGGGACTACTTTGGTCTCAGCGCTTGGTCCTGGGTTTCATCAGCCTGGATTTCTTTTCCTAGTGTGGCTGATCAGAGTTTCACGAAAAAGCCTGGCGGATGCTGGCTGTGCTGGGCCTCGTTGAAGAGTTTTTCATGCAGCAAGGAAGAGCCCTCTGGGACCCTCCTCCTCTCCCAATCTCCTCCTCCTCCTCTTCCTCCTCCTCTCAGCCCACCATCACTTCTTCTCCAGCTGCTCCCGCCGTGGGTTGCCTTCTGAGTCTGGGGTCTTAGCACTGTCAGTCCTGACCATGCAAGTGGGGTGATGCCGGTTGAGAATCAGGATGAGCTGCTGCCGCTCCTGCTTCAGGTCCTCCATCTGGGTTTTCAGCTCTGCATTCATGAGCTCCAGCCACTCAGATTCCCGCTGCAAAAACTCCTTCCGCTCCTTCTTCTTGTTCTGGCATCAGGCTGCCGCCACTCTGTTCTTTTCCCAATGCCTTTTCCTCCGCTCCTCTTCCTCGTCTAGCTCACTTTTCACAAGTTGAGGCCTCTTGCCCAGTTTCACCTCCAGGAAGTGCAAAAGGGCGGTTATGGCCCCAATGTGGTGGATGTCAGCGTATTTCAGCTCCTCTGCAGTCAGAGTTGAGCTGGAGAGTCCATTTAGGGGGCCGAACCCTGGCAGAGAGCCCGTAGTCATGGAAGGGTCCAGGATCTGCCCAGGTATCGTAGCAGGAGGAGTGGCAGTCCAGCTCTGCAGAAGCTGCAGGGGGAGGCTGCAATCCTGGGGCCTGGGCCAGACTGCTGGCACCATGCCCCATCAGGAGCCACCATGGTGCCATCCCTGCCCTGCAGTGACCACCACTGCCAGCACAGCCACTGAGCATTACTCCTGCAGGCTGTGGCTGAGTCTCCCTCTCTGAGGCAATGGATGGTGGGGCCTCATCACCCCTAACCACTCCTCTGCCTGTCTGATCACCTCTGACCACTTGCTGGGGGGCAAGACCAGCCCATGCAAGGGACCTTCTGCCTACCTGATCGCCCCTAACTGCTGGCTTGCCTACCTGATCACCCGTAACCACTTGCTGGGGTTGGGACCAGTCCTACAAGGGCTGTGGTGGTTCTGGTCATTATGCCCTGATGGTTCCTGGGCTTTTATTATAGAGGATTCCCAGGCCATACAAAATTATCAACTTAAAAATTAGCCTGCTATATCGGTCAAACATGTAATTAACTCACTTCTACTTCCTTGGCAAGGCCAGACCAAATGTTTTCATGGACCTTATACGGCCACAGGCTGGACATTTCCCACCTCTGGTTTGGGTCATCATCACGTCTCATGAATGTGCGTGGTATATGTATTATTCACATTTGTAGCAAAATGTTATGGCGAATGCAATGTGCTTGGTGTTTAAGTTTATACTGTGTTTATTAAAAATGGGTTAAAGGTTAAAAAATATAAGAACATAGAGCTGAATTTCTGTCTTGCATAATATGCTAAAAATGATTTCACATGAGTTAAATATTTTAAATGTAAGGCAATTAAAAATCCTATATGATAAAGAGGGAATATGCAAATTGACCATCACTCTGGTCAGTTTGCACCCACAGCTGAAGCTAAGTTCCCATAACGAGCCTTAAGGAGCAATCAGCAGGGACCTGAGGCTGCGCACCCCCTCCCCCCACCTCCTACATGGGGCTTGACAGGGGACCTCAGGCTGTGCCTTCCACCCAGCAGGGATTGACGGGAGACCTTAGGCCATGCCCCTTGCCCTGGTGCCAGGCTGGGGACCTCAGGCCACACCCTGACCTTGGCACTGGGTCAGGGGACCTGAGGCCATGCCCCCCACCCTGGTGCTGGGCCAGAGAACCTCAGGCCATGCCCCTTACCCCAGTGCCAAGCCAGGGGACTTCAGGCTGTGCCCCCTGACCTGGTGCCAGGCTGGGGGATCACAGGCCACTCACTCTGCCCAGTGGGGCTTGATGGGGGACCTCAGGCCATGCCCCCTGGCACCCAGAGGACCTGAGGCTGTACCCCCTACCTGGCAGAGCTTGACAGGGTGGGATTGGCTGGGTCTGGATCTAGCCCAATGAAGGGGGGCCGGCCAGGTTTGGGTCTCGAATGATTTTGAGGTGCACATGGGTGGTTGAAGACTTGACTTTGGGTTCCATGGTGCACCCCAGACTCTGATAGGAGGAAGATTTTCATATATGTTTTACTAATTTTCTTTAATCTCTGACACTTCTATTATAGAGAAAGAGAAAATAGCAATATTAAAATATTTCCTCTAATTAATCTCCATTTAATGTGCATGAATTTTGTACACTGGGCCACTAGTCACATTATAAACACACAAGTAGAAAATATAGGAAAATGTATTTATAATGTTAAAGAATATGCAAAATTGTAATTCAGAGCATACATTCTAAGATCTCTGGATGACAAGGGATATAATACACAAATTTTAAAAGAAACATCAAAATTAAAAAAAACTATTTGCAGCATATATTGAAAAAAGGATTAATATTCATTGCATAAAATGTGCTCCTAAAATAAACATAACCAACCCAGTGAAAAAATATGCAGAGAATATAAGAAAATTTACAAAATAAAAGAATAAGTTGGCAGTAAACATTTCAGATATTTAACCCCATTAATATCCAGAGAAACAAAATCAGAATTTTTATATTAGAATAGAATATGATATATTTGATATTAATGTTAGAAGAATTTAGAGGAACTTCTTTTAAAAAAATAAATATTGTTCAGATTATTACAGATGTTCCTTCCCACTCCCCCCATAGCTCCCCTCCACCTGGTTCCCACCCCCACCCCCATGCCCTTACCCCCGCCACTGTCTTCATCCATAGGTGTAAGATTTTTGTTCAGTCTCTTCCCACACCCTTCACACCCCTTTCCCCCAAAGAATTGTCAGTCCATTCCCTTTTTATGTCCCCACTTCTATTATATTCACCAGTTTATTCTGTTCATCAGATTTTTTTAATTGACTTAATTGTTAGATTCACCTGTTGATAGATATGTATTTATTGTCACTTTGTTGTTCATAATTTTTATCTTTACTCTTTTCTTCTTCTTCCTCTTCTTAAAGAATGCCCTTCAGTATTTCAAATAATCCTGGTTTGTGGGGATGAACTCCTTTAGCTTTTTCTTATTTGTGAAGCTCTTTATCTGATCATCAATTTTACATGATAGCTTTGCTGGATAGAGTAATGTTGGTTGTAGGTTCTTGCTATTCATCACTTTGAATATTTCTTGCCACTCCTTTCTGGCCTGCATGGTTTCTGTTGAGAAATCAGCTGAAAGTCATTTCGATAGTCCCTTGTAGGCAACTAACTGTTTTTCTCTTGCTGCTTTTAAGATTCTCTCTTTGTGTTTTGCCCTTGGCATTTTAATCATGAGTGTCCGGTGTGGTCCTTTTTGGATTCCTTTTGTTTGGGATTCTCCGTGCTTTCTGGACTTGTAAGTCCATTTCTTTCACCAGGTAGGGGAAGTTTTCTGTCATTATTTCTTCTAATAGGCTTTCAATATCTTGCTCTCTGTCTTCTTCTGGCACCCTTATAATTCTGATGTTGGTATGCTTGAAGTTGTCCCAGAGGCTCCTTACACTATTTTCATATTTTTGGATTTTTTTTCCTTTTTTCTTTTCAGAATGGATGTTTTTTGCTTCCTTATATTTCAAATCTTTGACGTGGTTCTTGTGATCCTCGAGTCTGCTGTTGGATCTCTGTATATTATTCTTTATTTCAGTCAGTGTATGCTTAATTTCTGACTGGTCCTTTTCCATTTTTTTCAGTATTCTCATTAAGATCCTAAAGGTTTCACTTAGTTCCTCAGAGATTCATAGAAGATTCTTGAGTAGCCTTATAACTGTGGTTTTGAACTCTATATCCAGTAGTTTGCTTTCCTCCTTTTCTTTCATTTGTGGCCTGTTTCTTTGTGTCCACATTTTGGCTGCTGCCCTGTGTTGATAGAATGGCTTTGTGTGGTAGGTGTCCTCTTGGGCCCAGTGGCTCAGCCTTCCCAATCACCTGAGGTGGATACTCTTGGTGTATCCATTTGTGGGCTGGATGCATAGTCTTGTTGTAATTAAGCCTTGGTTGATGTTGGTATCACTGGGAGAAAATGACCTCCAGGCCAATTGATTGGGAGAACCCGCTGTGTCTATAGTGAAAAAATTGCTGTGCAGGAGACACTCTATGGGGCAGAACTTGCTTCAGTGGGGCTTTGGTGCTCACTGAGTCTGCCTCTTGAGTGTGTCCCTTATGGTCGTGAGGAGTTGAAATCTGGTATCTGGCTCTGGGTACACTGGCTACTGTATCTCCAAGGAGGTGCAAAGTCAGCTGCTGTGTGAGTCCACCCAGGAGGTGGTAGAGCGAGATCTATAGATTTCTCCTCCTTGTTTGGAGTTTGGAACTTTTGGAGTTCTCTGTCCCAGCTGCAGTCTGTTAGGTTAGGTTGCAGGCAGACAGGCGCATAGCTTGAGTGGGGTTGTAAATTGAGTGGGGCAGGTCTCAGAGAATCACCAGGGCAGAGCAAACAGTGATGGCTGTCCCTCAGCTGTCCCTGCAGTTTCTCTGTGGCTTCTCCACAGCTTCTCCACTTTTTGGCATCTCTGCGTTTTGGCATCTCTGCGCCCTTGAGTCCCCAAGTCTTGGAGCTCTGTGTCAGCGATCGCTGTGAACGGCTCTGCTAGAAAGTCACTCTTGCCTTCCTCCCCATTTCCAGAAAGCCCGAAACGAGTTCAGTGCAGTCCTGGAACTTGTATTCCCGTTCCCTGGACCCAGGTGCCACTGCCACCACCACCATTTCGCACACGTCCATACCTCTCCGTTTTTGGCACCTCCGCACCTTCTACCCAGTCTCAATGCACTCCTTCTCTTGTCTTCTAGTTGTAAACCTTCCACTCCCCTGGTTCTGGAGGATGGCTGTTTAGCTCTATAGTTGTAGTTTTAATGTGGTTATGGGAGGCAGTGCATTCAGGTATATACTTCATGCCACCATCTTGGTTCTCCGAGGAACTCTTTATGAGAGTATGTATTGTATAACTTTGAGGGAGAAAACTGGTCAATGCATCTTGGGTTTTAAAATGTAATTTTGCTTTGATCCAGAAAAAATTTAAACATATTAAAACAGAAGTATAACACAGCTATATAAAATTTCGCAAAATGTAAATGTACATTTCAGTGATAATCACAAATTAAATATTCATATAGAATTTTACTCTATCCTTTGGAAATATCCTCAAAGGCAAATAAAAAGGTTTATATAAGGATGTTAACTCTGCATATTTTATTACTGTTTGAGTTAATTCCAATATTCTTAAAATATAATTTAAAGATATTTCTAGCCTGTCAGTGGTTGAATGTTGACTTATGAACCAGGAGGTCACGGTTCAATTCCCAGTCAGTGCATATGCCCACATCGTGGGCTTGATCCCCAGGGTGGGACGTGCAGGAGGCAGCTGATCAATGATTCTCTCTCATCATTGATATTTCTGCATCTCTTTCCTTCGCCCTTCCTCTCTGAAATTAATAAAAATATTTTAAAAAAGATATTTCTATCTAGCCCTAGCTGGTTTTACTTAGTGGTTAGAGCATCGGCCCCTTGGACTGAAAGTTCCCTGGTTTGATTCTGGTCAAGGCGCATACCTCAGTTGCAGATTAGGTCCTGGCCCAGCCTGGGATACATGCGGGAGACAACAAATTGATGTGTCACTTTCACATTGATGTTCCTCTCTGTCTCTCCCCATCCCTTCCACTCTCTCTAGAAATCATTGGGAAAAAATATCTTTAGGTGAGGATTAATAAAAATAAATAAAATAAATAAATAAATTGAAGACATTTTTATGTAATTGCAGCTCTGCTCTGAATAAAGGAAAGAACAGTGTATCTTGGGATACAAAAGTAAAAAGGAAGCAGTGTTCACTCCCTAAAGCTGAAGTGATGTTGGAAACAGCATCGCAAGTGTGGAGACAAGCCTGTGATAGGAGAGTCAGTGGCTATGAACCCTGGTCAGAGAGAGAGCAATAGGAAGGATATGAAGTTCCTGTCCAACTATGTGAAGTCAGCACTCCCAGTAGATTCAAAGGTTACCCATGGACATTAAAGGGAGATTATATTCCTGATTGGGGACATGGGCATTTGTAGTCTTAAAAATTTTTTTAATGGAAGTGTAGCTTTATTTTACAGGCTACTGATGCCTGGATTTGTTTCTTTCATGACTTTTATTACTACTCTTTGAAATAAGAAGGAAATCACATTCAAGGAACACAGTTGAACTTTGATATATCCTGAATAATGAGGTCAATGTGTATAGATGTTGCAGAAAGAACAAAAAACCAAGCTACGCTTTGAAGAAGTGGAGAAATCACAGTTTTAATAACATGCGCAGACTCTGGGGTTGTCCCAAATCCCAAATCAGAGTAGGGGTAGCACGCGAGAACCTTGCTTTATAACAACTGCCTCTGGAGTTCATTGATTTGCAAATATACTCCCTCCCCGCCCCCGCCCACCCCCCCCAGGCCCTGAAGGCAGTGTTCTGTTCATCTACCCTTTCCCCAGGTATTCTTGTTCTTGGCTTTGGGCTCAGAACAAAGCCTCCTGCCCTCCTGCAGGACAGGGCTTTGTTCGGTTTTATGGCCTGATATTCCTTGCAAGACCAGCTTCCTCCTCATAGATACTACTTATATCAGGCTGTTCCTTATTGCCTCTATTAATTTTTGTAATTTGCCAACTCTGTCTTTTCATCATGACCAAGCTATGTCTCAGAGTCTCCCAGTAAGGAGACTTGTCTTAGCTCTCAGCCAGAAACCAAAGGCTCAGGACAGGTTCTAAGCCATTTACCATTGGGATTTTTCTGTACTGCTAAGCCATGGGCAGAAACCAAGGGCATGGCAATGGTATAAGGCTATTGAGGAGCAGAAGGTATGAGGGTTAATTCAAATTTTTTGATGCCCTCAAAACAATTTTTCCAGAATACCTATTAAGATGTTTATTTTGGTTTTAACAATGGGAATTGATTTGGTTAAAATGAAAAATCAAAGCCCATAATTATTCCTTTGCCTTTAAAATTTAACTTGCAAATTTTATTATTAAATTCATAAATTCAATAGAAACCTGGCTGCACTTTGGATATCTCACAAAGCTGTCTTGTGACCCGTGGTAGTAAATCATTAGGTGGATAGGAGGATGCAGAGCACTTAGAATCTCAGTTTGGGTTTTGGCTAGGGGTTTAGAAAGTCAAAAGATTGACCAAAGAGGCTCATGTCTGGCTATAATAGATTAGTCTCAAGATTAAGAGGAATCATCTGAGGCTAATGAAGCACAAAGGATTTCTGTAGTTCTCCAGGCTTATAAATAGCTCAGGGTCAGTGATACATACCAAACTATAATTCCCAAATAAGAGTTGTTTTTACCAATCCTGATATTTGAATTTGCTTTTGTTGTTCTCCTTTGAGTTAAAGAATGGGGACTGGACAGTAGTAGAAGACATTAGCCATTTGTCTAACAGTGTCAGCTGTTGTGCTTCTGTTTTTTATAATTATGCTAGTGGCTTGGTGCATAGATTCGTGCACACTGAAAGGAAATTAATTAGAAGAAACACAATGTTGTAGAGATACAATGTTTAATTTTAAATTGCCAGTGGGCATCGGACTTATAGCTGGTCACTTAGCCTTTTATATATATACTAGGGGCCTGGTGCACAAAAATTTGTGCACTTGAGGGGGGGTCCCTCAGCCCGGCCTGTGCCCTCTTGCAGTCTGGGACATCTCGGGGGAGATGTCCACCTGCTGGCGTGCCTGGCCAGCCTGGATGAGGGGCTGAGGGTCATTTTCAGGCTGCCCACAGCCCCTTCAGGGTTCATGCACTGGGGGGTGGGAGGGCTGGTGAGTGCAAGCCTGGACATTTCCCACTGGAGGGCCCACGATCGCACATGCCTGGTGGGCCCCCACCGCTGAAGAGACACACCTGGCGCAGAGCTGGGTGGTGAGACAGGGGCGAATGCTGGTGCAGGATCCCTCGGTGGGGCACTGCTGCTGAGCGAACACATCTGGGGTGGAGCCAGGCAGCGGACTGGCTTCAGATGCTCTGCACTGTGCAGCAGATGCTTCCACACACCCTGTGGAGGCCCCTGGGGTGGACCCATGCAGCAGACCCAGGACAGGTGCTCCTGCACGCCCTGCGGAGGCCCCAGGTCAGAGCCAGGCAGTGGACCCAGGACAGGTGCTTCTGCATGTCCCGCAGAGGCCCCTGGGGGGTGGAGTCAGGCAGCGGACCCAGGATGGCTGCTCTTCCAAGCCCCACGGAGGACCCGTTCTCCCGCACACCTGGTGGAGGCCCCTGGGGGCGAGGCCAGCCAGTGGACCCGGGATGGGCACTCCTGGATGCCCTGAGGAGGCCCCAGGTTGGACCCCTCCCTCCCCCCCCACTAAGCTGACACACCTGGCACAGCTGTGCTGGCCAAAGAGGCTCTCAGTGCAGAGCAGCCCTGCCAGCCTCCATCTTGGTTGGGTTAATTTGCATACAGCCACTCTGATTGGCTAGTGGGCATGGCTTAGGCATCCCAAAGAAATGGTCAATTTCAATATTACGCTTTTATTAGTTTAGACTAGTGGCCCGGTGCATAGGTTCATGCACACTGAAAGGAAATTAATTAGAAGAAACACAATGTTGTAGAGATACGATGTTTATTTTTATTTATTTATTTTTTAAAATATATTTTATTGAGTTTTTACAGAGAGAAAAGGAGAGAGATAGAGAGTTAGAAACATCGATGAGAGAGAAACATCAATCAGCTGCCTCTTGCACACTTCCCACCGGGGCTGTGTCAGCAACCAAGGTACATGCCCTTGACTGGAATCAAACCTGGGATCCTTGAGTCCGCAGGCCGACGCTCTATCTGCTGAGCCAAACCAGTCAGGGCTACAATGTTTATTTTTAAATCGCCAGTGGGCATCGGACTTACAGCTGGTCACTTAGCCTTTTATATATATAGATAGATAGGGGTCCCAGAGTGCGAGAGGGCACTCTGCAAAGTTGCTGTTGTACAGGGTGTGGAACACAAACTCAAGCGTGCAGTAAACCAGATTTGGGGCCAACAGTGCCCCAGCAGCAACATAACCCATGGCTGAAGGTGGAATCGCGCAGCCCCATGAGCAATCAAGCTCCCTCCTCTCTAGTTCCCGGGTGCATCGCCCAAGAACCACAGCTGCCAAGTCACTGCAGCTCCTGCATTGAGGTCTGTCCCCCTGGTGGTCAATCCATGCCATATGTACTGGCTTGTCAGATGGTCAGATAGCCACTTAGCCTTTTATATATATGGATCATTGCATGTAATTCTTAAAATTTATACCAGGCCTATGCTTGGCAACATAAATCTCCTCAGGCCTCATCAGTCTGGGGTTACTGATGGGCTAATTTAAATGGTAACAACCTACATCTTACATAATCTTGCTCCCTCTCCCCAGTTTCTGTCTATATTAATCAGAATTGGTTTAACAGTGACAGAAACTTCAGAAAGCAGTGGCTGAAACAAGACAGGCATTTGTTTCTCTTTTACATTTCTTTTCCTAAAGTCCAGAGATAGTCTGTTCAGCTCTGGTATGGTGTTCCATGGGGTTAGATACCCAGGCTCCTTCTATTTTGTTGCTCTGCCAAACTTACCACAGGGCTTCCATGTCAGGACCCGAGATAACTGCTCTAGCTTCAATCAGCATGTCTAT
>PVJC01012101.1:0-40244 GCA_004026665.1 Murina feae | reverse complement strand
GAGCAACCAGTCTGGCAGGGAGGGGGCAGTTGGGGGTGACATGGCCAGCAATAGGGGGCAGGTAGGGGTGACCAGGCCAGCAGGGGGAGCAGTTAGGGGCAATCAGGCAGGCAGGCAGGTGAATGATTAAGAGCCAGCAGTCCAGGATTGTGAGAGGAATGTCTGACTGCCATGATCGGGCCTAAACAGGCAGTTGGACATCCCCTGAGGGGTCCTGGGTTGAGAGGGTGCAAGCTGGGCTGAGGGGATCCTCCCCCTCCGTGCACGAATTTTGTGGACTGGGCCTCTAGTAATATAAATAAGAGATTAAAGGAATGTTAGATCTTGAGACACTCTAAACCCCAGCCCAGATCTCTTTTCCATTTGGCTTCTAAATTTCTGGCAGTCCAAATTTCTTTTTTTAAAAATATATTTTTATTGATTTCAGAGAAGAACGGAGAAGGAGAGAGCGATAGAAACATCAATGATCACAGAGAATCATCGATTGGCTGCCTCCTGCACGACCTACACTGGAGACTGAGTCTGAAAAGCGGGCAAGTGGCCTGACTGGGAATCAAACCATGACTTCCTGGTTAATAGGCTGGTGCTCAGCCACCAAGCCATGCCTGCCAGGCATGACAGTCCAGCTTTCACCCTAAAGGAGAACAGAAAATTTTTTTCTGGGAAATTTAATCAGCACAAGAGGAAAATCCCTAAGTATTGACATTGGAAGTTCCACCAACTAAATGGCCCTGCTGAGTCACCCTTCAGTGAAGTCTAATCCATGCACTCACAGCTTTCATTCATTATTTAGTACCAGTGGAGGGCAGCCTCCAAGATGACCCCAGAAATCCCACCTCCTAGTATTCACTCTCCCTTTGAGAATGAGCTGAGCAAAAACAAATGATCACTTTGAAGATTAGGTTTATAAACAGAAGCTGTCATCTTGTCTTCTTTTGTGTTCTTGTTCTGGTGGGAGCCAGCTGTCCCAGGGAAAGCCCACATGGTAAGGAGCTGAGGGAGGCCTCCAGCCCACAGCCAGTGAGAAACTGAGGGCCTCAGTTCCACAGCCCTCAAGGAACTGAATCCTCCATCAACCACATTTTTATTGTGAATATTTCAAACAACATCAAAAGTAGAGGGAATAGAACCCAATTCATCCATTACCATGATTCAATAGTTATTGAGATTTTCCATATTTCCATTCCTTTCCTTTTTCTTTTCTGTCTTTAAAGCAAACCCTGCACACATATATAAAAGATTAGTACCCTTCCTTCTCATCTAGATAAGCAGATGTCAAGAAATACCAGATATCTGATGACAACTTGTAACATAGAAGATGGAAACCAAAAACTCAGAGCAGGGAGATGAACATTCTTCAAAGAGATGCAAATGGATATTACAACCATAAGACAAGATTATAAAAGAAAGTGCTTAGAAATGAAAAGTGATAGCAAAAAGGAAAAAATAAATAGAAGGACTGAAATATAAGCTTGAGGAAATCTCACAGAAAGCAGAGCAAAAATATTGAGAGATAGAAAATGGGAGAGAAGGGATTAGTAGGCCAGTTTAGGAGGTTCAATATCCCCCAAATAATAAGAGTTCTAGAAATAGAGAAAACTGTAAAGGTCAACTGTTCCAGCTCGTTTGCAGCTCAGTAGGACTTACTGCTACTGCTAGAGATAAGGAAAGTAGTCATGCTCTAGTCAAAACTTATGAGTCTGTGAGAAATAGAGCAACAAACTTCGTGTGTCACCTTTTGCAGTTTTTGCAAATAAAAGCTTGCTTCTGCATCTATTTGGGGCTGTAGTGTCAATCCTCACTTCGGTGGGGGCTAGCGCTGCAGCCAGCTGACCAACTCAACAAATTCTTGCTTGCTGTATAAGACCTAATTGGAGTCGGTGGTCTTATTCTCCCGAATGATGTCTCCTCAACATTTGGAGGCCCCATTCTGAGATAAAATCTGGCTCGTCTCTTGCTTGATGGTCCACAACAAAAATGAGGGAAAGAAAATAATTACAAAATATTTTAAGAGAATTTCTCCAAATTGAAGGATATTAATTAGTCTGCAGATTACGAGTCCATCGAGTGCCTAACGATAAAGGTAAGGACACTTTAAGCTTTCAATGAGAAAAATATAGGCCTCATACAAGGAATCAAAAATCAGAATATATTGGAAACTTTCAGCAAGACTAGAAGCTAGAAGGCAATGCCTTGAAAATTCTGAAGGAAAATGACTTCCAACCTAGAATTTCATACATAGCCCAATATGAATTAAACATGAAGACAGAACAAACATTTTCTGACATTCACAGTCTTAAAATGCTTTCTAAAGAAGTTGGTAGAGGACACAAACCAAGGAAAAGAAATGAGAACAGAGAAGCAAAAGGTCTCTCACGAGTGTCCAGGGGCCAGCTGTATACCTGGCATAAACTACCACCAGGCCAGAAGCAGGTCAGGAGGTTCTGGGAGAGGTTTCTTTAGGAAGATGAAATCCATATCCTACTAATACCTCTGAAGGTCTTAAGAGGAAATAAGACAACTGGCAAAGAGTTTGGGGAGGAATTAGTGGTAAGTATATAGAAAACTAAGTAAATAAAAACTAAGGCAATTATTAATTCCGGGTGGTGAGGTAAAGTTGTGCAGGGTAGAAAACATAGTTATAGTTTACTTTAGAGACCCCCTACTTACACAGTCACAATAATGTAAACATCTAACACAATTATAATGTAAGTATGTTAGGATGATACAGAGTGGGAGGGGGCATGTGTTTATGTATTGGGTAAAGCTAAATCCTCATCTACCTTTTCAGACATTTGAAACTTTGCCAGGTAGGTTACTGGACTACTTCTTCTGAGAGCTTAGAGATCTTTGGCCCAATTTCCTGGTTAAATGTGCAATTGGTAGATGAGAAATGTCCTCATTTCCTGTGACTAGAGAAAAATAAGGAAAAGAAAAAAAATGGGGTCAAAGTATCTAACCACAGGAAGTAGAGAAAGCTGGGGGGGGGGAGAAAGAGAGAGAGAGAGAGAGAGAGAGAGAGAGAGAGAGAGAGAGAAAGAGAGAGAGAGAGAGATCAGAAACATGGAGCTAAGGGGCAGGAAGGTTTAAGGGATCGGAACGGATTTGGAATCTTGGCTGTGTGTTTTCCTTCAGACCCTTTCCAAGCTGTCCCACCCCTACCTTCTCATCACAGTGATCACCACAAAACCACACTACATATGAACTCAGACTGTGTGGTAGGATTAGAATTTCTGAGGAAGAGGCACAACAGAAAGAGGAAGTGAGATAGTTAATGCAGGTTCCCCTTTCCTAGGTCAGGCTGAGCCAGGTCCCTCCACCCCCGTTTCCTGGCAGTGGCTCTATGACTGCTATCTGTGTTATTCATTAACCAGACACTAATATTTCTGTTTACCCATATGTCATCTGCAGGGGGTTCAGAGGAGTCTGGCAATCTAACCAGCCACCCAGATTCTCTTGGATCAGGCCCAGCCAGCCACATGTAGCTAGTGTTTATTGTGCCAGAGCCTTGTTCTAAATGTCTCCAGGCAGAGAGAAAGTTTTCCCAAGTAGGATATGACCTGTCTGCCAGCTGAGCATATGTGCTGGGAATATATCTAGTGATGGGCTTGAGTTGGCTTGCAAGAGCTGATTATTAGCATTTCTTGTCAAACCCATATTCCGTATCTTCATGCAGGTAAAAATTGGCCCTGGTGAATGTGTCTGCCATAGAAATTGGCAAGTGCAACAACTCAGGGCCTTTCCTAACACCCTGCTCCCTACTCCCTTCCACCTCAAGAGCTAGCTGTGAAACATTTTCTAGCATGCCACTGGGGTCATCTATTTATTAGTAGATGCAAAACTTGTATTCTAATGAAAGAGGAAGCAGCTCCACTTTGACAGAGCTACCAGCCTGATGAAAACCCTGCATGTTTGCTATATCACTTTATTGTTTCTTAACTCTGTCATGTACATTATCTCCTTAACTTAGTAACCATTTTCCTTCAATGGTAGGCACAGACACCAGAATGATCACCTTAAAATGGAAACATATCATTCCACTCTCTTACTCTAATGACTTCAAAACCTCTTAGAATAAATTCAAGCTCTTATCTGTGGCCTAAAAGCTTGGCATGGTCTGGTTTCTGCTGACCTATTAACATCATCTTTCATCGCTCACTCTCCCGAGTTCACAATATTCTGGCTTAGTGGTTCTCAAAGTGTGGTCTCTGAACCAACAGCATCAGTATCACCTGGGACTGTTAGAAACACAAACTTTTGGGTCCCATCCCAAACCTACAGATTCTGAACCTGCAGGGAGGGAAGATTAAGTCATGCTTCAGCAAACGCTCCACATGATTCCAATACATGCTTACGTATGCAAACCACAACTCTAAGCGCCCCTCCTGGCCTTGAGATGCTAAAGTTTTTCTCCTCCTCAGGGCCTTTGCACCAGGAGTTCCTGTTTCTAGAATGCCTTTCCAATGGGCGATTTCTTATTCAGGTCTCAGATGACCATCATTGACTCAAGAGAATCTTCTAAACCCTCTCAAATCCCTCCTTATACTTTCTCCTGTATCCCATATCTGTTTGTAAAAACCATTTGCCATATTCTGAAATTACCCTGGTTGTTCATTTGTTTACTTTTTTATTTTTTCCCACTACAGTGGAAGCCCCAAGACTTCCAGATAGCTTGTCTGTCATACACTCTGCCTATCCCAGCTTATAGTAGGTAATTAATTCATATTTGTTGAACAACTGAATTACTAATTTCCCAGTGAATAAGTGGGATATATATCAAGTGACTTAATGAAGATCAAACACTTGTTAGTGAGTAGCTAGTTTCACCCTGAAAATCTCATACAGGTCCAGAGATTTTCTTGTACTTTCCTGATCTGCAGGAGCAGCCATGTCCCTAAAACTCTGGGAAATCTCACGTTGGGAGGGTTTGGTAGTACTTGTTCAGTTCTTATCAGATGTGTGAGTTTCCTCAACATCCTAAAAAGAGGTGTTTTCTATGTTCTACTTTGATATTCCTGGAGACTGGGGAGTGGTTACTTATTGAGTAAGTCAATTCCATTTTATTTTATTCTATTTTGTTAATTCTTACCTGAGGATATTTTCTCCATTGATTTTTAGATAGAATGGAAGGGAGGGGGAGAGACACAGAGAGAGAGAAGCATGGATGTGAAAGAGACACATGGATTGGTTGCCTCCTGCATGCACCCCAACTGGTATGTGCCCTTGACCGGAATAAAACCTGGGAGCCTTCAGTCCGTGGGCTGATACTCCAACCACTGAGCAAAACCGGCCAGGAATGCATCTTCCATACAGTGGAACTTATGTTGTTCCAGCCACATGTCCAGCATTCTTACTTGCTCTCATGTGTCAGTGAAAAAAGCAGGCATTTTGGTGTTAGAAAAACCTTGATTCAAATTCCCTCTTATCCATTGATCTTGAAAAGTTCCCTTCATCATCTTAGGCTCCTTCTCTAGAACAGTGTCTGGCATTTAATGTGTTGCTGTTATTTTATTTTTATTAAGTTTTTAGTCTCCAAACCATTTTTGTTAATTTTTCTGATAACCAAGTTATTATCCTTTGGTTCCTTGAGTTAATGTCCTTTATAAAATGTGTTGGCCAATACTGAACATGTTAATGAATAGACCTCAGTGGAGTGAGAAAATCAACTTGTTTAGATGCCATTTTCATACTATCCCAAATCAAATTAGCTTTTTGGAAGGTGTAATACATCAGAAAATCCAAGATTTTCTCCTCACATATTACTATCAAACTATCCTACATAGTTGGCTAATATATTGTTTTCATAATTTTATATTTCTAATTGAGTTTAAATTTTTATCTGTGCTTCAGTTGCTATATTAGAGTTATAGCTAATACTCAATAACTTCTCAGCAATTTTATATATGCAGTCTCATTTAAATCCTCAGAATGACCCTGGGAGGCATACATTACCTTCATGATTATGATTTGAAAATGGAGGCTGGAGGTGTGACTTGCTCAAGGTCAAGCAGCTAGTAAGCAGAACCAACACTAAAGTCAGGGCTCTTAGGACACCAGTCCAGTGTTGTTGTGTTTTTTTTTTTCCCCAGTGTTGTTTTGAGGAAGAAAAAGAGGGAAAATGAGCTCTCAATTAGATGGAGGTAATAAGGGAAGTTTTTTTGAAGAAAGTAAATATGGGGTTTTATAAGAAATGATCAGCAGATGGGGGTGAATGGTGTTAAGGGGGACTTATAAGCAGGAAAGGTCCCAAGAAAAATTTTTTTTCACATATTGGGCCCCAAGCTAGGCCAGTAATTCCTGATGGAGCTATCATAATCACCTGGGGAGCTTTTTAAAGCTTGCCTATTGCATTCCCCCTTCCCCCCAAGATTCTGAGTCAGTAAATTTTAGGTGCCCACTTGTGTTATTTATATATCTCTACATGTAATTCTGATGTACAGCCTCTGTTGCAGCCACTAGGCTAGGGTCTGGAGGGTCAGTTACCTAGACTGAGTGGTTTAGGGGTCCTTATTGTAGAGAAATGAGTTAGGTAGATGGAATTGGGAAGGGGGAGAGGATAGAAAGCAGGTAATGGTATTATATGAGTTCCTAAGAGGAAAACTTTTGATGATAAGGAAACCCTGCAGGTCTCTAAGCAGGAGAATAGGATGTTTTAAGCCCCCTGTGGACACTGATAACTTTGAATCAGGACTCAGCCCACATTCTCTTTCTAAATTCAGTCTCTATTCATCAATCTAAACAGGATTATGTCAGTCCTCTCACTTAATCCACTCTCATGACATCTTTACCTTAAAATGTTCCTATGGCTGTGGCCCAAGTGGCTGGAGTGTCGGCTCATGCACTGAAGGGTCATGGGGTTGTTAATTCCTGGTCAAGGGCACATATCTCAGTTGCAGGTTTGCTCCCTGTTCTCTCTCTCTCTCTCTCTCTCTCTCTCTCTCTCTCTCCCCCCACTCGCTTTTACTCTCTGAAAAGCAATGGAAAAATAGCCTCGGGTGAGCATTAACAACAACAACAAAATGTTTCTGTGGTTTCAGATTCATTACCTTCCTCCATTGCTGCTGAGTCTGGTTCTTCATCCCATTTTTGCCCTCCCTCTGTTTGCAGAAATGTTACAAAAACTGTGGACACTCACTTCAGAGTTTTATAATCTTTAGTAGGGGCCCAGTTCATGAATTCGTGCACCTTGAAAGGAACTGTGGGCTGCAAGGCTGAAGTGGGAACAGGGGCAGGTCTCGGCTCATCCTCCACGCCTCAGCCCAGGCCCTCCCCCCACCCACCCGCAGCCCCGATCCCCTGTCTGCTGCTGGCAGCCCTGCTCCTGCCTCCTCTCCCATCGCTGACAGCACAGAGTGATTAGGGCCATGGCACCAGCAGCTGTGCAAGCAGCGGCTGCTGCCCTGACCCCACCCCCCTCACCAAGGAGCAGGGGAAGGTGGAGAAGCCCTGAGGGGTGATCAGGGCTGGCAGGCGCTGCTCACACCTGCTGACTGCACTAGGTGATCCAGGCTGGTGCCAGGAGCTGGCAGCAGGTGTGAGTGCAGGGTGGGACTGCCCACGGGAGCAAAGAATTTTCAGTAACCACCCGAGGCTCGCCCCAATGACAGCAACAGGTGTCCCCCATTGGTCTGGTGCCCTTGCTCACCTGCTCCACCATCTCACCACGGCCAACACCCACCATGTTCTGCATGTGGCCCCTGGTGGTTAGCACATGTCATAGCAGCTGCTTGTTTGGATGTTCAGTCTATTTGCATATTAGCCTTTTATTATATAGGATTTTCAATCTGCCAGACCAGGCTGTCTATTGCTGTGCTAGTCAGTCTTAAGCTCTGTCTGAGGGGTGCCAAGCTGTATCCTGACCTGTGTGGGGTGCCATGGAGGGAGAAGACAAGACCCAGACCTCAAGAAGTTCCCAGTTTAATGGGGGAGACAAGATACACATATGAAGAAGGCTGGAGCATAGTTACAAAGCAGCAGGTCTGATCAATACATTAGAAATCTAAAGCATTAGAGACCCAACCAAGCCCTCAGCCCCTCCTCCAAGTTCCCTTGGGTCAGAACTTTCCCAAGTCTCCTTTGACCTCATTTAGTATTTCTCTTCCATCTCTGTCCCATTGGCCTCTTTCTAGCATCAACAGCTAGGCCAGTGTCTAGGTGTGGTGTCCAAGCTTATAGCAAGATTGCTTTAGGATTCTCTGCTTCAGTCTGATCACCCCCAGCTACCAACCACCTCCCAAGGATTGAATTCGTATTAGCCACCTTGCTTCCAGAGCATGGCCTGATCGTGCTTCTATGCCTAACCATTTCTTCTTTGGTCAGGGAGCTGTGTTCTGTTGGGAAGGAAAATTCAATCAGGAAGGGCTATCCAGCTGGTGAGAGAGATTCGTAGTCTCAGTAACGGATTGGTCTAAGGGTTCCTGAATCTAGAACCCTCATCCTCTCCCTCTCCCAGCCCGCTCAACCCATACATAGTCCCCAGCACCTTGAAGGTCCAAGGACATCCCTAGTCTGTGGTGAAGTCAGAACTCGGTGCTCCTTCTGCTTGACTCACAACCCTGTCCCCAATTGTCATCTCTGTTATCTCTCTGCCTCTGCGTCCCATCAGAGAGGAGCTCTGATGCCGCAGCATCTGAAGCCCTTTTCCAACGGCTCTGCGCACATCTGAAGAAGAGAAATAGAAAAGCAGGGGGTCCAGACTGGCGTTGAGGGAACTGAATACCACAGCTTCTGCTCGCCATTGGGGGCTTTTCTTCGTGTAAAACCCCACCAGGTGGGATACGTTATAAGGCCCGAAGCACACCAAGAAATTGAGGAGTGTCACAACAGCCAGCCCCACAGCTCGGCGCCGCCGCTGGACCCCCACATGGGGCTGGGTGAGCATGATCCACACAAAGCGCCAGTAGCAGAAGATGGTGACCCCCATGGGGATGAAGAAGAGGACCAGGCACAGCTCCAGCCGCACAGGAATCACCACATTCAGCTGATCTTTGGTGAAGTTCTCATAGCAGGTAATTTCACTTGCGTTTGTGGCATTCTCGGCCGGGTTCAAGTACTGCACGATGATCACGATGGTGCAGTGACCAAAGGACATGATCCAAGCAACCAGAGCAGCAATCACCCCATATATAGGCCGGCGGGACAGCTTGTACTGCACGGGGAAAGCCACTCCCAGGTAGCGCTCAATGCTGATACCTGCCAGGAGCCACGTGCTGCAGTAGATGCTGCTGTAGAAGCCGAATCCTGTGAGGGCACAGACAATCTCAGGCAGGTACCAGCGGAAGTTAGATGCAGCCTCAATGATCTTGAAGGGCAGCAGCAGCAGCAGCAGAAGGTCTGCCAGCGTCAGGCTGAGCAGGAGGATGTGGACAGGTGCAGGGTGGGGCTGGCGGACTCGGCCCACAAAGGCCCGCAGGGCCAGGAGGTTTGCAGGGAGACCAGTGAGGAAGATAATGACATAGGCTGAGAGAATCAAGGAGCTCTTCGAGTCTGGCATGACTATTCTGGAAAAGGATGAGAAAGGGCAGGGTCAGGAGTCCCCACTCACAGCCTGCAGACCTGCCTCCGGATCAGGATGAGGACATCCTCTCTGGCAGCTCCCTTTCCCAGGGCTAAGCTTTCTGCTTGCTCACAACACCTGCTATAACTGCCCAGAGCAATTATTGACTTTGCCTGGGGCGAGATATTAACTATGAGTTATTACGTTTGCCATCACGTGTCTCTGGGGGAGACCAATCCTTGACTTCCCAAGGGAATTCCCCTCTGGTTTCCCAGCCTTTCTCCTGCTCTCCTCACAGATACAGGAAGTTACTGATATCAGTTTCCAACTTTCCTTAAGTCCCTTCCTCAGTCAGAGATTTTCAGAGGGAAAAGGCAAGCCTTCCCACACAGAGATCACTGCAAGAACCAGGCCCTCACCCAGAGCTGGCTCGCCACATAACCCTCCCACACACCAAGGAAGCAGGTGCCCAGCCCCCAACCCATCTCTCTACCTCGTTTTCTTCTCCTTTTGCAGAACACAGATTCTCCTCCACCGTTTCCTCCCCTGTCCAATATCAGACTGTACTAAAAAAGGAAGCTAGTTAAGTGTGGGGGTGGCGACAGTAGGAGGAACAGTGAGCCAGCACTTTTTTGGGGGACTTGTCCCCCAAAAAGTTAGAGAATATTCAGGAAAACCCGCAGGCAGTCATTGGCTCCTGAGCCTGGAGTTTTGACTGTAAATGGAAGAACTCTTCTTAATGGGGTAATTCAATTTCCACTTTGGTTATGACCCTCACCACCCACACAATCTGGCCCCTCCATCCCCATCCAGGCTTGATGTCCCAGGCCTTATTTCCTTGTCCCCACACTGGCTCTTATATCCTTATATTCAATTCTGACAGATTTCCTCCAGCTCAATACCATCTCCTCCCAATTCTGATCCTGCCATCACTTCCCAGAGCTCAAGCACAAAGCTAGCTGTCTTGCCTTGTCTTTGTTCCAGACAGATGACTTCTTGGAAAAGAAAGTCTGAAAGCTTCTGAGAAGGAGAAACAGAGCTTCAGCCACTGCTACCGCCCATTTCAAACAGGAAAATATTGTAAGGAACCTGGCTGCTAGAAAGCTTTTATACCAGCACAAGTCATGTGACCAGAGAGAGGAAGGTCAGTACTTGAGCACTGTCTCCTCTCCAACCCGAAGGAAAAGGCGCCTGCATCTTCTGTCTCACCCTAGAGACCTTCACTCAGACTTCCAAACCCAATTTCTGAATTTCTTTTCAATCTTAGGCATTTTTCCCATTTCCCAAGTCAGAGTTTCTTCTCTTTTCTAAACAATTTCTTCTGTAATTCTACTCATCCTCAGAAAAGAGAATTTATACTTCCTTTTATTCTTCAACTAGAGGCCTGGTGCACGAAATTCGTGCATATTTAGTGTCCCTACGCCTGGCCAGCAATCAAAGCCAATCAGGGCCTTCCAGCTGCTGGCCATGGCCTTCCTCTCCTGGTCGAACTCCCAAAGGGACACTTTGCCTATTAGTTATATATATCTTTTCCCCTCTCTATATGGTCTCCTGTCCTCTGCCCCCAATAAGTTTATTTTACATTCTCAGTTGAAACAGATTGGTCTCTCCTAGCCTGTGTCTTCTGGAAGAAGTAGCATGGGGTTTAGATTCATGCACATGTGGGCTCAATCCAAGTCCCTTCATTGTGACTTTGGGGCAGATCAATTTTCTGAACATTAGTTTTCATTTCAGTCAAGTGAGTTTGGGAATACTTACATCCCAGGATTTCTGTGAGAAGTCAGTGAGGTAGTATATGTAAAGCATTTGGGCCAGTAATTAGCACTTCGTAGATGCCCATATTATAGATGCCCATTCCCTCCTTTGAAGCCTGTTGGACAGCTTTGGAGAGAGTGAGCCACTTGATAAAATATCCAGAGGCTGAGGACAGGGACCTACCATCTGACTTGGGAAAGTGTCAGGGATTCAGTGTGCCCAATGTGCCTGTGCTAGAGGCTAATTCCAGCATGTCATAACAAATGCAAAAAGTCCTCAAAAGGTTGATGGACTTTTGTATTCAGCAGGGCTGAATCATATTATTGCCTGCTGGAATAGCTGAAAGCATTTTCCCAAACCTAAAGATTTGCATGTATTATTGTCTGCTGCCTGACAGCTGAGGGCATTTCCCCAATCTGACAATGCCTACTGTATACTAAATCAGCGGTTCTCAACCTGGGGGTCGTAACCCCTTTGGGGGTCGAATGACCCTTTTACAGGGGTCACCTAAATACATCCTGCATATCATATATTTACATTACGATTCATAACAATAGCAACATTACAGTTATGAAGTAGAAACGAAAATTATTTTGTGGTTGAGGGTCACCACAACATGAGGAACTGTATTAAAGGGTCACAGCATTAGGAAGGTTGAGAATCACTGTACTAAACCTTACCTTTGATATGTATATCTGCTTTGCTTTAGGGCAATTTGTGTTAATAAAAAGCTAGGGGTCCAGAGATTCAAAGAAATTGGTTACTGAAGCTAAGCCCTCCTCTGGCTTCTCCAAAATGCCTTCCAAATTTATACTTCATGTCTAGTCTCTTTATTAATTTACTCACAGCCCTTCTCCAGATTCCTGAACCCTTCTAGATGCTGAGAAACACCCTGGCATGCCTGTGTGGTCCTTTCTAGGGGAATGGTAGTCAGGCTCCATTCCTTTGCCCCATACATTCTCTCCCTGTGAACTGGGCCAATCTCTGAGCCACCCTATTCTTTTCTCACTATTTTCACCTGTATAGCTCCCATTGAAACACATGCCTGAGGCAACAAAGAGTCAGAACATGTTTCCCTTTTGACCTAAGGAATGGTTCTCTGTTTTGCCATCTGTAGCCTGATCCCTACTCACAGAATCTTCATTCTTTCTCAAGGACATACTTATTTCCTATTGCTTGCCCATTCATTCATTCATTCATTCATTCATTCATTCATTCATTTTGTGGCCTAGAACCCCAGGGTCCAGGTGTCTTAATATTTAACTTTTCTTTCTCTTCAGCTCTCCTGTCCTCTAGAAGTAAGGGGTTCTATCTTTTCATTAATTTCCTCCTCTCAGCACAGACATGCACTTCCCAGATAAACAGGGGAACTAAGGAAGAGACCATTCTTTATTGCTTGCTACTAAATTTATTGTATTTGTGCCATTTTGCTTTCATTATTTTCCATAAATATTCATGAGGGTCTAAATTTAATTGCAAAGCGAAAACTTACTGGAAAATTGATGTTGAGGAATAGGATTGTTTCTTTATTCCTGCGTGTTCTTCCCACTTCATTCCTTTCTCATATCACTCTTGTGTATAACTATGTTGAAGGCCCCCATCAAACCCCTTCACCATGTTTATGGTAGTTATGAAGGTAACACAATAAAGGAAAATTTTGAAGTCATGATTCATGATGCTCACCTATGTCACAGGAAAAGGAAATGCAACCTCTTAGGCTGAATTTAAGGGCTGAGATTTCACAAAAGCAGTATCTTTCACAATCGCTTCAAGTTCAGTTTTCTCTCTTCATCATTATAACCCAGCTAGTTATGCTAGGAAGTTGAGCCCATTGTCTAAATGTATAATCACTTTCTCCACTTCCTTATTTCTTAGTCACTCTTTAGTCTACTCTAATCTGGGTAACATCCTTATTTTTCCATAGGATCTGTTCTTTGTAGATATTTTCTTATTATTTTATTAGCATTCAACACAGTTTCCACACCCATCCTAAATTCTTTCCGTGAATTCTGATATGTTATGTTCCTCTGGTTTCTTTGCCTTTTCTTTGGTCACATCTTAATCCCTTTGACTTGCTTCTAAATTCTTTACTATCCTCATCCTGTGCTCTTTCCTTAGTCTACTGCTTCCATTTCCAGAGCATCAGTTACCATTTACATAACACCCAGTTTTGAATCTCCATTCTGAGGTTCTGTGAGTGTCCACCTGCCTGGTAGACATTGTCATTTGGATGTCTTCCAGTATTTCAAATCCAGTGTGCCAGAGCTGACTTTAGATCTTCTCTACCAAACTAGGAGCGAGTAGCTGTGAGGGAGCTGGTCATTGCCCCTGTCTAAATCCTGGTAACAGATGGCAGTGGCTTATGCTGAGATCCAGCTAGATTCTCTTTTATATGTTCTTGTAGCATCTTTTCTATTGCCAAAATAGTATTGTTTTGTGGATATTTTATTTTTATTAATTAATTTTAATCCTCACTCTAGGATATGCTTTTTCATTGATTTGAGAGGGAGAGGAAGGGAGAAAATCGATCAGTTGCCTCATGCACTCACTCCAGCCAAGGATAGAACCCACAACCTAGTTATGTGCCCCAGCTGGGAATTGAACACATGAGCCTTTGGTGCACAGCATGATGCTCTAACCACTGAGCAACCGGCCAGGTCTGTTTTATGGATATTTTATATTTTATTTATCCATTCACCTGATGACAGACATTTTTTCCCCTTCTGTTTTTAGCCTGTTAACAAGGTTGCTATATACATTGTTGTTTAGGTGTGAATACGTGTTTTCAGTTCTGTTGGGGAAATACCTAGGAATATATTGACTAGGTTATATTCTAAACTTTAACTTTTTAAGAAATGCCTGTTTCTCAAGGAGGCTGTACTGTTTTTATCTCCACCAGCAATGTATGAGCATTCCTATTGCTCCACATCATCATCAACACTTGATATTTGTTAGTCTTAAATCTTAGGCATTCTAATTAGTGTGTCATGGCATCTCATTGTGGTTTTAATTAGCATTTCTCTAAGGTCTATTGATATTGAGCATCTTTTCAAGTACTTATTGATCTTTTGTGTGTCTTCTTTTGTGAAATATCTGTTCAAGTCTTTTGCCCATTTTTTATTGGATAACTTCATACTATTGATATTGAGAGTTCAGTAAACCCTTGATTTTATGGGACCTCAACTTAATAGACTTTGGATTTAATGGGCAAAATTTCTGGTCCACATGTCATATGTGAAAATTAACACTGTGTTTATATATGCATATCCTAGGGGCCCGGTGCACAAAAAGTTGTGCACTTGGGGGGAGAGGGGGTCCCTCAGCCCAGCCTGTGCCCTCTCGCAGTCTGGGACTCCTCAGGGGATGTCCACCTGCTGGAGTGCCTGGTGAGGGGCTGATGGCTGTTTGCAGGCTGGCCAAGCCCCCCAGTGGGTACCCTCACCCCATAGGGGTGTGGTCAGCCTGGGTGAGGGGCTGAGGGACGTTTTCAGGCTGTCCACAGCTCCCATTGACCAAACATCCCAGCAAGGCTGGCTGGGATCAGGTTTCTGGGGTTTATTTATCTTCTATAATTGAAACTTTGTTACCTTGAGCAGAGGCCTAGGCAGGCAACGGAAGCCTCCTATTTGCTTCAGCTCTGTGGCTTCTATAATTGAAACATTGTTGCTTGAGCAGAGGCCCGCCAGCCTAGTCAGGCAGTTGCAACAGAAGCCTCCTGTTTACTCTAGCTCCATGGCTGCCGGCCTCCATCTTGGCTGGGTTAATTTGCATACAGCTGCTTTGATTGGCTGGGAGGCATGGCTTGGCTGGTGGGCGTGGCTTAGGTGTCTCAGAGTGATGGTCAATTTGCATATTACTCTTTTATTATATTAGATACACACACACACACTAGGGGCCCAGTCCATGAATTTGTGCACCTTGAAAAAAAACTGTGGGCCTCAAGGCTGTGGTGGGCACAGGAGCAGGTCTCAGCCCATCCCTCTGTGCCTCCGCCTAGACCCTTCTACTACAGCCCCTGGTCCCCTGTTTGCTAGCAGCCCCACTCTCACCACCGTCACTCCCATGTGCTGATGGTGCTGGTCCTGCTCGCACCTGCTGATGGCGTGGAGCAATTGGGGTAAGCAGCAGCTGCTGTCCTGATTGCCCCTCAGGAGCAGGAGAAAGTGGAGAAGCCCTCAGGGGTGATCAGGCCAGTAGCTGCCACTCACACCCGCTGACAGCGCCGAGTGATAGGGGCTGGTGCCAACAGTAGGTGCAAGCGGGGCCAGCTCTGACAGCAGGTGCAAGGACCAGGCGGGACCGTGGCAAGCGAGAGCAAAGAATTTTCAGTAACCATCAATTGCTTGTCCCAATGACAGCGACTGGCGCCCCACCTTGGTCTGGTGCCCCCACTCACGTGTTCCACCATCCCACCACAGCTGATGCCTGTCATGTTCCATGCTCTGCTGCCTGCTGCTGATGCCTGTCATGTTCTGCGCATGCCCCCTGGTGGTCAGCGCACGTCATAGCAACTGTTGTTCAGTTGTTCTGCCATTCGGTCTCTTTGCATGTTAGCCTTTTATTATATAGGATATATATATTTTATTGATTTCAGAGAGGGAAGGAGAGGGAGAAATAGAAACATCAATGATGACAAAAAATCATTGATTGGTTGTCTCCTGCATTCCCCCTAACTGGGGACCAAGCTCAAAACCTGGGCATGTGCTCTGACTGGAATTGAACCATGACCTCCTGGTTCATAGGTCAATGCTCATTCACTGAGCCACACCAGCTAGGTAATTTTTAAATGCTTTTAATAAAGATTTGCTTATAATTAGATTAACAGGTTATTTTTGTTATTAATTCACTGTTATTTATTTTTGTTAATCCTCACCCAAGGGTATTTTCCATTGATTTTGAGAAAGAGTGGGAGAAAGAGAGAGAGAAACATCAATATGAGAGAGACACATCGATTGGTTGCCTCCCACACTCCTCCAAACCAGGGCCAAGGATCGAACCTGCAACCCAGGTATCTGCATTTGACTGGGAATCGAACCTCAATTCCTCCATGTTTAAGCTGACACGCAATCACTGAGCAACACTGGCCAGGCTTCACTGTTATTTTAAACAAATTTTAACAAATGGACAATATGTTGGAAAAAACACTATAGTAATTTCACTGATATAAATAAATTTTACATACCTACAACTATAGTCTACATATTTAAATCCAAGAGTTACCGCTCCTAAACAATGTTCAGCAAATTATTAGCATGTGATCACACTGCATTATGTGCAGTAATTGATTCTGTTGTTCCATGGTGTGACTTTCTGCAGCAGTTTTTGTTGTTGTTATCCTCACCTGAGGGTACTTTTCCATTGATTTTTAGAGTAGAAGGGAGGGTACAGACACACACACACACACACACATCTGTTGGTTGCCTTCCGAATGTGCCCTGAGGTTAAGTGTGCCACCCACGTACTTGCCCTTGACCGGAATTGGAATGGAACCCACAACCCTTCAGTCCACTGGCCAATGCTCTAGCCACAGAGTCAAACTGGCTGGAGTTCTGTAGCAGTTTTTACATGTGCAGGCAGATGTTCCTACATGCACTAAGCCACGCCCAACTGTGTGCATTTGTTCACTAATGGAGACTGGCAAATGCATGCATTTTCTACATGGATTCAGTATAAATTTAAAATTACTGTAATACATAGAGAAAACTTTTCTATGAAATTAAACTTTTCATACATACTTAATTTAATTACATAAACATATCTACAGAAGTAAAAACAGGTAAACTAATTTGTCAATTTCTTAACATACACATGCAGAAAATCTACTTTATTATATAACTAGAGGCCCGATGCACGAAATTCATGCAAGGGGCTCAGACCCCACCACTGCGGTGACTGTCTCTGCCACAGCTTCATCCACAAGTACATCTGGTCTAATTAGCATACTATGTTTTTATTATTATAGATAGACTTTTAGCTTTAGCAGATACCCCCTCACCCAAATTAATCCATTATATTGAGGTTTTACTGTTATCATGTTCTAAATATTAGTCATCCATTAGATAGATGTATTATAAGTATTTTCTCCTTTTCTATGACCTGCCTTTTATTTTCTTAATTGTTTCTTGAAGAAAAAAAGTTTTGAATTTTGATAAAGTCTAATTTATGGTTTGTGCTTTTATGTCCTAAGAAATCTTTATCTACCTATCCAATTCCAGATTTGACCTTCCCTGTTAAATTGCCTTGGCACCTTTACTGAAAATGAATTGGTTTTGATTGGGTCTACTTCTTGAATCTCTTTTTTGCTTTGGTGATCTTTATGTCTTTTCTTTCACCATTTCTAAACAGTCCTGATTACTGTAGTTTTATAATATATCTTGAAATCAGATAGTATAAGTTCTCCAACTTTGTTCTTTCAAAAATTGCTTTAGTTTTTCTGGGTCATTTGCATTTTTATATAAATTCTTTTCTACAAAAAAGCCTGCTGAAATTTTTATTGGGATAATGTTGAATCTATAGATCAATTTGAGACCATCAACATTGGAACAATATTGAGTCATTCAATCTATGAACATAATATGTCTCTCTATTTAAGAGTTAATTTCTCTCAGCAGTGTTTTCTGGTGTTCAGAATAGAGGTTTTCACATCTTTTCTTTTCTTTTTTCTTTTTTGGTTCATCCTCACTTGAGGATATTTTTTCATTAATTTTTTAGGGAGAGTGGAAAAGAGAGGGGAAAGCAGACAGAAACATTGATGTAAGAGAAATACATTAATTGGTTGCCTCCTACATGAGCCCCACAAAGGCCTGGGCCGGGAGGAGCCTGCAACCAAGGTACGTGGCCCTTGACCAGAATCAAACCTGGGACCCTTTGGTCCACAGGCCAACCAAACTGGCTAAGGCTTCATATCTTTTCTTAAATTGATTCTTAATTATTTTTGGTGCTATTGTAGACTTAATTGTGTGTTTTTAAAATTTTGTGTTCTCATTATTCATTGCTCTCACAATTCCTTCATAGCACTGTTTATAAAAATACAGTTATTTGTGTGAGAATCTGCTTAACGTCCATCTCCCTTATAAGACTATCCGTGAGGGCAGGGAACATGGCTACTTTGCTCCCCATTGTTTCCTCGGGGTCTGGCATAGAGCCTGGCATATATTAGTCACTCAATAATTATTTCCTGGTTGACGTATGGATGGATAAGTGGAAGAACTGAAATGGAGAATGTCTTCAAAAGTCCAGAGATATTGTCCTCAGATGCCTCATTTTATTTTCTTCTGGGACCATACTAAGAAATCCCAGCCAGTAAACACTTGAGAGCTCTCTTGTAGATTGAAGGCACTCCCAGTACTTTTGCTGGAAGTTGCAGGGAATCTTTTCTCAGCCTGAGTATTAATAATTCAGGCTACCATATCTTTCTTATGTAGATACTGTTTGGCTGATATGAGGAAGGTATAGATATAAAACATTCAAAGTGAAAGGATGCAGGGTTTCACTAATAGCAGCACTAATAAAAAAAAAGTGCTCCTGTTTCATTCATTCATTCAACAAATATGTATCTACTCCATAGGCTATGGTGGCATCTGCACCAAGAACCAGGAATATCAGGGCAAAAAAAAAATAGCTAGTCTCACACTCATAGAGGGTAGTTGCATTCTAATGGAGGGATATAGACAATCACAGGCAAATATGAATACAGGAGTAATTATGGAGACATTATGGAGGAAATGAAGCAGGATGATGAGCTTCTTTAGTTGGAGGGTTCAGAGAAGCCATCACTGAGGTTACTGTTGAGTGGACACTAGATTGGCTGGGCTGAATTCTGAGAAGAGGCTGTGCGAAGTTCCCGCAGAGGAGTGGTTTAGGCAGAGAAACTGTCAAGGAAGTACAAAGCAGAAAGCACCTTGTGTTGGGGGAGCAGAAAGACATGGTGGTTAAAGCATGGTGAACGAGGATAATTACTGTAGGAGACTGTGGCAGGGCCTTATTGATTACACTAAAGAGCTGGAATTCCATTTGTAAGCAGTGGGAAGTCACTTAAGGGTCATAAGAGGAGAATGACATGATGAGATTTTTTATTTGACAAGATCATGCTGGATGCTTTGTGAAGACTGGTCTCCAAAGGGAGTAAGTTGGAAGCTGAGAGATCGACTAAAATTGCATTATAGTCATTCAGGGGAGGACTGATGATGGCACGATTTTGGGAGGATGTAGCAATGGGAGTAAAGGGGATCAGTTGGGATTTGGAGTGCCTATCTACACTAATAAAAGAGAAACATGCAAATTGGTCATCACTTCACTATGCCCAGCAGCCGATCAGGATGAATATGCAAATTAACCCAACAAAGATGGCAACGCCCATAACAGCCAGGTGGTGCTTGGGGCTGCTGGAGGGATCAGAGACACAAACCCGCAGGACTGTTGCCCAGCAACCCCGGCATCCAGCAGACCCAAGGCCAGCCACCATGGTGCTGGGGTTGCTGGGGGCCAGATTGGAGACACAAACCCACAGGCACCGAGGCAGAGGTGGTTAGAGGTGATCAGGTAGGCAGGGAGAACAGTTAGGGGGATCAGGTCAGCAGGGGAGAGCAGTCAGGGGGATCAGGCAGGCAAGCGAGAGCAGTTAGGGCAAACAGGCCTACAGGGGAGAGCAGTTAGGGAGATCAGGCCAGAAGGGGAGAGCAGTTAGGGGGATCAGGCCGGCAGGCAGGTGAGCAGTTAGGAGCCAGAGGTCCTGAGGGGTCCCAGATTGGAGAGGGTGCAGGCCAAGCTGAGGGGACCCCCTTCCCGCACACGAATTTCATGCACCAGGCCTCTAGTCTTTAAATAAATAACAGTAAGTGAAGAACTGCAAGATAATAGAGGAATGGAACTCTCCTGGGGAGTAAGTGGGCAGATGATTCTACATCAATATATCCAAATAGACTTTGAGATTTCACTGCTCTCCTGTGCCAGTTCAGTTCACTCTACTTCCATTTGTTTTACTGAGGCCTTATGAGGGTGTGAGGTGATAGTTTATGCCCTTTCCTGCTTGCTTCTCTTCTTTTAGTTGCCACTTGTTCAGCCTTTCTTTTGTCATTTCAGTAGTGGTATCCTCCAATTCTGCAGCCTTTACATGTCCATCCCCAGTGCAGGTGCACTACATGGGAAGAAAAATAAGGAGCAGCTCAGGACTAGCATCTTGGGAGTACTCTTCACACCTGTCTCTATTGTCCTCTGCAGTGGACATTGTAGGTTTTTGCTACTCACTGCTGTACAAAGACTTCTCGTTCTTCACTCTGTCCACCTGCTTACTGTTCATCTACTTCACTTCTGTCCTATAATACCAGCTGCAGTGGCTGAATAATGGTTCCCCCAAAAGATATCCATGTCTTAATCTCTGAAATCTGTGAATGTTACTTTCTCCACATGGCAAAAAAGGACTTTGCAGATGTAATTAAGAATTTTATGGTGGGAGGATTATCTGGGTTTATCTGGGTGGGATATATATATATATATATACATATACATACATACTAGGGGCCTGGTGCACAAAAATTTGTGCACTCCGGGGGTGGGGGTCCCTCAGCCCGGCCTGTGCCCTCTTGCAGTCTGGGACACCTCGGGGGGGATGTCCACCTGCTAGCATGCCTGGCCAGCCTGGGTGAGGGGCTGAGAGCCATTTTCAAGCTGCCCACAGCCCCTTCAGGGTTCGTGCACTGGGGGGTGGGAAGGCTGGTGAGTGCAGGCCTGGACGTTTCCCACTGGAGGGCCCATGATCGCACACGCCTGGTGGGCCCACACTGCTGAGGGGACACACCTGGCGCAGAATTGGGTAGCGAGCCAGGGGTGGACGCTGGTGCAGAATCCCTCGGTGGGGACCTGCTGCTGAGAAAACACACCCGGGGTGGAGCTGGGCAGTGAACTGGCTTCGGATTCTCCGCACTGTGCAGCAGACACTCCCGCACGCCCTGTGGAGGCCCCTAGGGGGTGGATGAAGGTAGCGGACCCTGGACGGGTGTTCCTGGACACCCTGTGGAGGCCCCCAGGGCAGAGCCAGGCAGCGGACCCAGGACAGGCGTTCCTGGATGTCCCGCAGAGGCCCCCAGGGGGCAAAGCCAGGCAGCAGACCCAGGACGGCTGCTCCTGCACACCCTGCAGAGGCCCCGTGCTCCTGCATGCCCCCCCGGGAGGCCCCCAGGGGGTGGAGCCAGGCAGTGGACCCAGGACAGGCGCTCCTGGGTACTCCTCGGAGGCTGCCGGGGGCAGAGCTAGGCAGCAGACCCAGGATAGCTGCTCCTGGACGCCCCGAGGAGGCCCCAGGCCAGACCCCCCCTCCCACTGAGCTGACACACCTGGCACAGCTATGCCGGCCGGCCGTGGAGGCTCCCAGTGCAGAGCCACCCTGCCAGCCTCCATCTTGGCTGGGTTAATTTGCATACAGCTGCTCTGATTGGCTGGTGGGCGAGGCTGTGAACAGAGGCTCAGCCAGCCTAGGCAGGCAGTTGCAACAGAAGCCTTTGGTTTGCTCTAGCTCCATGGCTGTTGGCCGGGTTAATTTGCATACAGCCACTCTGATTGGCTGGTGGTAACAGTCAATTTGCATGTTTCTCTTTTAATATATATATATATAGTTAAGTGACCATCCAACCATCCGACTGGCTGGTAGATATGATGCACACTAGCCACCAGGGGGCAGATGCTCAATGCTGGAGCTGCTGAGCTGTGGTGACTTGGCAGTGGCAGTCCTCTGGTGATGCACCCTGGAACCAGAGAAGAGGGAGCCGATTCTTCATGGGGCCACGCGATCCCACCTTCGACCATGGGTTATGTTGTTGCTGGGGCACTGTTGGCCCCGAATCTGGTTTACTGCTGAGCTGCGGTAACCACAGACACCCTTTGAGCTGGGAGGGACCACAGGAGGTTAGCTCTATGGCATGTCCAACCCATCTTGCCCTGTGCCACCCTGCCAGCCAGAAATTAATTAAATTCTAATTAATTTCCTTTCAATGTGCACAAATCACTAGTGTTTTCATAAGAAGGAGGCAAGAGGGACATTTCAGACAGAAGAGGAGAAGATAACGTGATTACAGAGGCAGAGATTGGAGCGATGTGGTCACAAGCCAAGGATGTCAATAGCCATCAGGAACTGGAAGAGGCAAGGAACCTCCACAAGGAACATGGTCCTGCCCACACCTTGATTTTAGCCCAGTGATATTGAGTTTAGACTTCTCCAGAACTGTGAGAAAATAAATTTCTGTTGTGTTAAGCCACCAAGTTTGTGGCAATTTGTTATCACAGACATAAGAAACCAGTTCAACAGCCAACATTCACTGCCCATTCTATGATACTGTGTATCAAGCACCATGCTAAAGAATGTTACAAAGATGAACTCATTTAATCCTTAAAGTACTCTCTGAGGTGGGCACACTCATCCCCATTTTACAGATGAAAAAACTGAGGTATAGAGAGGCTAAGTAATTTGCTCGAAGTCACACAGTTGGAAATGGAAGAGCTGAACCTTGAACATGGGACCCAGGTTTTCTGGAATCATGGTGTTCACCACTGCACTATGCTCCCCACAGTACTGGGAAGGTGCAAGTTAGACCCAACTTTCCTAGCAGACCCCGGAAGGCCTGTAGATGCCACACAGGAAGATAAAAGGGTATAGGCCAAGGTGTCATTTCATCTACTTCCCACAGGGAGTATCTGCATGGTCACCAGGATTCCTGCCTTTACTCGTTCCCTGAAACCAAGAAGGAAAGAATGACTTTCCACCCTAGTTTCCCAGGATCTAGGAGACTCTCAGCCTTTCACTTGTTCCAGTTCCTGCTCTAACCCCAGATCACAGATGTGATCTTTCATCAGCTCCTCCCTCCATGTCTAAACAGTTTGGATACACAGAAAGTAGAGGGAAGACACCACTTACTGTTTCTCGCTGCTATATTCACAGTGCCACTTAGCGTTTAAAAATGAGCATGAATATTTATAAGAATCTAGATTTGATTGGGAAACAGAAATAAGAACTTGAGAGAGGACTCTTCCTTTATAACTGGAATCCTTAAGCGGTTGTCTGAACTTTTCCTTCCTCCCTGACCCCCTTCTTCATCTGCTGCCCAAGCAGAGCTGGCCTTCAGACCGGAACTGCACTAGAAGCAAAGATATCCCACCCCTTGTCCTCTTGGCCACACACACACAGCCATCTTTCATGGGCTCAGGCCACCCTTGGACTGCTTTTCAGTGTGGACCTTGAGCAAAGGAAGATGGCCAGGAGAGTCTCTGGAAGTGGGTACAGACTCCCTTAGTAGAGCCTGCACTCAGGTGCAAAAGGTGAGCCAATCGGGTGAAACTGTATGCTCTGTGTTCCTTTTCCCAGAGCAGCCTTCCTTCTGCTTTTCTCCCCTTACTGGCTTCTGTCACATATGGGCTTTCTCCACTAGTTGTGGCATCACTGGAGTTACCCAGGTTTCTGTCTAGTTTGTAGATTCTTAAGAAACTCAAATTAGACTGCTGAGTCTTAAGAGGTGTGGTGAGATTATCAGAAACTCCTGGAGGAGAGGAATGGTAGTTCATGTGGTTTGAAATGCTTAGGTATTTTCCATAAGAGGGAAAACCCTGGTTTTCTTAGTACCAAGTATAGAAAGTACAGTTTGTGTTTATCAAAAGTGGGAGTTGAGAAACAGTGACTCAGTGATGTAATACTTCACGACTCGCTCTCAGAAAAGCTTTATGAACCAAGGTCCTCTGCATGTTGAGTCATCCTCCCATTAGCCCCTTCCGTCGCCAGAAGAATCCAGCTCCCACACAGCATGAAGACTGCTACCAAGAGAAGCAAGCACAGGAGCATGCAGATGGAGGTTTCATTTGGGAGATTTCTTCAGGTCCCCGCCCTCCCTTTTTTCCCTTGGGCCCTTGCCATGCCATGACATGAAGCCACAGTGAATTAGTACCTGAGGTTCCCTTGGTGTCTCAAGAAGTCTTTATCCTGTAAAACTAAAAGCTTTATATCTCATGCAGGGGTTGCCAAATGGGCCTGGAAACCCAAATCATGGAAAGTCAAACATATCCTCTTTCATGTGAAGGAAATCAGGTGTCCAAGGCCGGTGCAGCTAGCTGCTCCACAGCCCAGGCTCCTTCTAGCTTTTCTGCTTCCCTAGGTTTGGTTTTTGTTTCATGTATTAAAAAGAACTACCCTTAAACATTGTTTTCTAATAGACTATTTTGTAGAGCAGCTTGAGGTTCACAGCAATACTGGGAAGAAGGTACAGAGATGTCTCATAGACTCCCACATGCATAGCCTCCCCACTATCAGCACCACCCACCAGTGGGTGCATTTGTTACACTTCATGAACCTGCACTGACGCACCATCATTACCAAATTTTCTCCCTTTCTTAATCAAGGAAACTTTTCTGGAAGTACTACCCAGTGGACTTTTGCTTATTTCTTATTGGCTAACACTACATCTCATGACAACTCCTGGCTGCAAAGGCATCTGGGAAAATGATTATTCACTGGGCACTTTCCCAATATGACAAAATTAGATAAGGAATAAGGAGAGAGTACCAAATTATATAATTCTTGAATTGCAAATATGTGGAGGAAGAGTGTTTTTAAGACTAAAATATGTATGGTGGAATTTTAGAATTTTTATAAACTATTTTTATTAAAGTATAACATATATACAATAATGTGTACTAATTCTAGGAGTACAGCTGATGACTTAACATATGTAAATAACTGTGTAAGCATCATGTAGGTCAAGACATAAATTATTTTCAGTGCTCCTTTCATTCAGCAACCCTCTCAGACTGAGATAGCCACTATTCCAACTCTACTACCTAGAGAGGGATATCAACCGTCATAAATGTTGGAAAGAAGAAATGACGGATGAAGAACAACAAGGAAGAAGAAGAGGGCCAAACTAACGGCTGCTTTGGTGATACTGCTGCTTTCCTTTGCCTCTTAAATTATTCTAATTCCATTTTGAAAACCTTCTGTTTAAAGTATAAAAAACTGAAGACATAACATAAATTTTAGTTTCCTATAAAGTTGATATATACTGAAACTCCAATCAGTGAGGACTAGATTCCACTGTATATAATAGAACAACCCCAAATAATAGCTGTGTAAATAGGATATAATGATATTTCTCTGTCATAAAAGCAGCTTAGAGATATGTAGTCCAAGATTGTCTTTGACAGCCCCAGGAATACTTGGAACCTGTCCTCTAGCTCTCTACCCATCCTAGGTGGCCTTTGTCCTCATGGTCCAATATAGAAGCTGAAGCTCCAGCCATTTCATCTGTGTTCCTGGCAGCAGAATAGAGGAAGGGGAAAACAAGTGTTTCCCTCCTTCTCAATTTCATAGACTTGTTAGAGGTTCCACATAACACTTCTGCTAATAACTCAATGGCAATAACTTAGTCAAATAACCAAATCTAGCTGAAAAGACAGCTAGGACAAAGCCCTTTTCCTGTGTGCAAGATGCTGTTAAAGACGAGACTTTTTACTAAGTGAAGAAACTGGTAGTCTCTTCCAAACTGCATTTTCAACGTTTGCAGATGAGCCCTTTCTCCTCCAACTCTGCACTCTTTGCATTGCACCCCAAAGACTTAGTGTACACCCCAGGAAGAGCACATCTCAGCTTACCTCATCTGATCTGGTCTTCTCAGGAAAAACTCTCAGCAGATGGAAAAGAGCAGAGTATTGCACCAGACCCACTACTGTCTGGTTCTATGATCCCTGCAGTCCATCCTGGGATTGAGTGAACATGTTTCAAATCAAGTTCCCTTAGCAGCCATCAGTTTTGTCTTAGGGACACAAAATTAGATATGCACATCCATCAGCTGTCACTGGACATAATTTAGATGACTTTATTTGTTTTTGTGTGTTTTTTCTTTTCTTTTTTTTTTTTTATAAAAGTGCATTTGTTTCCTGGTGAAAGAACTCTACCACAGCATCATGGGATAAGAGCCAGGAATCTGGCCACTAATGCAACAGCCACCACACATGGTGGATGGAGTGTCCCAGTTGTCCAGGAAAGCCACACTGCTGCATCCCTCAGACATCGTCCAGCCAAGAGCCAGGGACTACATAAGATGCTGACGTGGAAGCAGAGGCAAAACTATTGGGCCAGGAAGTTCACAAGTTCTTGGGCTAAGGATGTGAATGAGAGTGCCAGGCTTGTCATAGTTGAAGAAAATTGTAGAATCAAGTGAGCTTCTCTGAGAATGTTCTGCTTGAGTTAAGAAAATTCAGGATGTCGCCTCCCTTATTTTGTGTGCCTTTCCCCAGCCTGAGCTGACTGAGCTTCTACCATTTGCTTCTTTGAAACATCTATTAGTGCCTCCTTCTCCACTTCCTAACCAAACACTTAGTGAAGTTCCTTCATGGGGTAAAAATTTTGCTTATCAGATGTCCTATCCTGACTCCCCACCTGCCCTGACCCTTCCTTGACCCCTTAGACTTCCCACTTCTGCACTTCCTGGATAAGAAAGGTTCTGACATGGATTTGGAAGTTTCAGAAGTGCTCTCCTGCCACATAAAGATGAGGAGCCTCTCTCGGAGGCTTCCTGGGCTCTCATGAGAAGGGAATTTGGTTTGAGGAAAGAGAAGAACTTGATAGATCTTTTCTCAGTAACATTATGCCACGTAGTGGCCTTTGGCCATTTAGGATTACAACCTGAGCAGAGCAGGTACCTAAGTCCCAGCCGGGGTGTCTAGGATGGCCCTGCTGGCCCAGAGTGCTTTGGCAAGGTGCACATGCCTACAGCATACAACTGAGGGCTGGAGTCAGCCCAGCTTAACCACAGCAAGTGAGAGCAGCGACTCCAAAACACCAAAAAAGGAATTGTATGTCAGGACCTGCTACTCTCAGGTCCTGTGCAATTTCAGTCTGCGCTGTGATGCTTCCCCTTCTTGCTCCCTCTAGAAAGAGTAATGGAATACTCATAACTGACATTGTAACAGCTTCTTACCTTGTTTCCACTCATTTCTTTGTTTACTTAAACTCACAAACCCTGGTCTTTTCAATATTACCAGGAACCATTGATTTCTAGTTCTTGCCTCTGGTTGCCACATACCAGTGTGTCTCAACACATCTTTTGAGAACTGCAGGCTTAGAGGACCAGGTGAATGGAGGGACATTCCTGGCCTGCGCTCCTGGTACCAGTATAAGTATCTGCTATATCCACATTCAAATCCTGTCTGCTTCTCTTCACTGCTGTCGCCCATGAGAATGTTCCCAAGAGTGACATCCTCCACTTAGTCCTCCAGAAGTCCCAGTGCCCTCTGGTGTGCACCTCTCTTCCCCAGACACAGACAGTGGTCAGGATGATTCCCACAGTGCACTCAGGGAAAGTCTCCAGGCTTCCAGGAGGGCACTCAGACCTGCAGGCACCTTGACGGCTGTTCTCTCTAAAGCCACAGAGCTTTCCCATTGACAGAAGTCATTTGTCAGAGAGAAGAGTGCTTGGTAAGCTCTTCAGCAGCAGCCAGGTACTCTTTGCTTGCTTCACGCCTACAATCTAACCACCCTTCTCCGCATGCCAGTTCTGCCTGTTCTCCCAGGCCACCCTTTATATCTGTAATCCAGGCAACCAGTACTTTGGAGGATCCTTTCCAGTAATTTCTATGCACTCTCCAGCTGTGTTTATCCTCTTCATTTTGTTCTTTGTTCATCTCCCTTCCTCTCCACCCCCACCTTGAACTACAGACTACAGCAAGTTCATCAAGTTCCTGTTCCCTTCCCAGCATGAAACAGTCAAAGCACGTTCATCTTTACAGTTTTGCATCATGTGGCATTCCTCGGCTCCAACCACCCCAGAAAGATGTTTTGAGTCCAGATGGCACCACAAAGCTCGTTACTGTCTAGGGATTCAGGCTCAGCTCTTGCTCCCACACATCATCTCTGCCCCAGTATTCCAGTCCTGTCTCTGTGCCACCTCCGAGCCCCTCCCCAGTATCCTCTCTCTTTGAGTGCCCAGGAGAGCCCTACTCTCCTCAGATGCACCTGAAAATCTCTTGGACTAGGCATCTGAGGGAAGGTGACAACCAGATCATGTGTTTCATGCTTCCATGAATGAATGGGGATGGAGCACCAAACAAGATGGCCATGGTTCTTACCTTCATGGAGGTTATGTTCTGGTGGGGCAGGGAGGACAGAACAGTATCTACATGAATATAGAGGATAATTCCTGTGTCAGAAATGCAATAGGACGATCAATGAAATAACCTGGGATGGGAGGTGGGTCCTGAGGATGGCACTGGAGCAGAGGCCCAAGGAGTTCTCTAAGGGAAGAGCTGGGGGAGGGGCACGCTGGGCAGAGCAGACCCTTTGCTCAAAGACCCTGAGGCAACACAAATCCGGAAGTGATGGAAGAATTGAAAGGAATCAATGAGGGACAAATTGAGCATAAGGGGGAATAATGGGAATGAGGTCAGAGAAGTGACTGTGTGAGGGAGGCTCAGCAGGTAGGGCTCTGTAGTCCAAGGCGAGGAGTAGGACTTTATTCTCAAAATAATAGGAAATGATTGAAGGGTTTTGGGCAGAGGAGCAAAATGATGCGTTGGAATGCGAGTGTGTCTTGCTCCACTGTCTGCCAGAGCCTCATTCTGCCCAGGCCTCGGGGGGCCCATGAGGCCCACCTGTCTGTCATGTGTCCCTCCTCTCTCTCCAGGATTCACTGTCGCCTACACAGACCCACTTTCTAGTTTAGAAGGAGCATAGAGAAAGAGATGATTCTTTTTCTCTCGACTAAGTTCATTTTCATCACTTTACTTCATTGTTTTCTATAGGTGCTCATAACATTCCGGATCTGAGTAAATGACAAACTCACGGGCCAGGAAATGCTGAGGGAGAAGAGCTGCTTTTCTCCAGAATCTGGTCCCGCCACCCCTCCTATACAGCAGGGCCGTAGGCTGGGTATTCCTGAGGAACTTGATTCTGGAGAAGTCGAGTCACAATTGGTTCCCATGACCTTCAACCCCTGCTGTTACCTCCTCTCTGCCCCTGGCCACCTATGGGCACTCCTGTTTTGCTCCTCTCCATGTGGTAAACCTGGATGAGCAGGAAGAGGCAGGGGAGTTTCTGGATTGAGAGGACCAAACTGGGGTACAGCTGAGTGCTTCCTCCTCTCTGCCAGCTGGCCTCTTCTCCGTTCCCCATTTATAATAAGCCCTCCAGTCTGCTGTGGTATGAGAAGTGCTACACCCCCATGACACAGCCCCACACCAGCCCAGTGTTTTCCTGGGCCGTCAGGGAATCATACTGAAGACAGAGTCTTAAGAAATTTTTGAACAGGTCGGTGTTTGTTTACTAGGCCTGACTCCATCCCTGTGAGTATCGCTGAAGACAGAGGGCAGTGTGATATTCGGGAGTGATGGTGTGGGATGCTATGGAGTAAGTACTTTGAAAAAGTATATTAAATATAATTTTATATATGAAAATAACCAAGAGTATTGTTTTCATGATATGGACTAGTGAAAGTCAGCTTTCGGTTTACTTTTAGTAAAGGGTGAGCGGTACTGAGAAGGCAGGATGGCATCTCAAACCACTGAAAGAGGCCCTGCCTCTACGGACTTCTTTAGGCAAAGCGGCAAGCTCCTGTCCCCGACTCCAGCCAGCCAGCACCTCCTTCATTACTAGGAAATGTGTGGAGGAGGGCCTTGGGCAGGGTGACTCATCTTCTCCAGGCCTCACTTGAAATAATGGGGATATTAATACACCTACCTTGTAGGGTTGCTGTGAGGACTGAAATGAATTGTAGACATATGTGTGCATGTGTGTGTACATGTGAACATGTGTGTGTGTGTTTGTCTGGCACACTTACAAGTACTGGTTGTTATTATTTTATTTTTGTTTAGGATAAGACTACATTATATGTGAGAAAATACATCAAATTTTTAAAAAATCTATAAGTAAATCATATTGCATGTGGTATATGGACATAGTAAAAGTTGAGATTCTGCTATTTGACAAATGAAGTAAAATACTAGGCTGGACCACAGCATTCTGTTTTCTACTTCATATCACACTGGTTCCTATGGACTTTTAAAAAAAATCTTACCTTGCTCCTTCTTTTCTTCACTAGATTTTCAATCCTGCGCCTCATGAGAAGCCAGCTCCTTAGGTCTCTGTTGAATTCTTCTAGCCCTCTCATCCTTTATACTTCTCCTCCTGAAAAAGAATTCTTCTCATAAGGATTCCAGAGTCCCACAATAGGGGGAGTTACCTATTATACCATAGATCAGTGGTTCTTAAAGTGTGGACCCAGGGCCAGCAGCAGCATCATCGGGGATCACTGGAAATGCACATCCTTGACCTCCTACCTGGTTCTGCTGCATCAGAAACTCTGGGGTGTTTTGACCAGCCCTTCGGGAGATGTTGGTGTGCGCAAAGGCTGAGAGCCACTGTCACAGAGGGAGGGTGGGTCTAGTAGCTGTTTTGGGGGTTGTTCAAGTTCTCAGTCCTATTCTGTATGCCTGGTGCTCAGTGACACTATAGAGCTCAGCTGTGAAGATGGGGGCCAGAGGCAAAGGGAGAGACAGCTGAATGCCTTTTGGCCTGGTTCTTTCCTGAACTCTCCACAGCCAGAGCTCAGGAATGTCCGCCAAGTTTTTGGGAAGATTCCCACATGGGCTCTGTCTGCTCAGATCAGAGGTCCTGGGAAGCCATGTAATTTCTCTGGGCTTCACTGTGGGTTGCAGCCCTCAGTGACAGAGCAGGATTGTTTGGGAGAATACATGAGGTAGCGTATGTGAAAGCACTTGGCGAAACTGCAAATACTTCTCTGCTGTAAATTGTAACCAGACAACCAAACTGTTTAAAGGAGAAATTCTCAGCTTTTTCTGGTGGACACACAGGGGACAGACTCCAGAGCACTCTGATGCCACTCCTCCCGCTCCTCTCTTGCTCAAGAGAGGAATGGCCACGACCTCTGCATCCGGGGCTGAAGACAGGTCTCTCTGTCTTTTGGCCATGACCTTATCTGCTCCCTCTTCCCACTCTAGCCCAGTTCAGTGCTGGGAAGTCTCTCCGTTAGTATCTCTCTGACCTTGCTCTCCTTCCCTTCCTGGTTGTATCTTCCCTTGGGAGCGAACCTATTGCCTTCTCCCCAGCAGTGTGCCCTCTCCTGATTCCTTTTATTCCACGCCACCAACAGTCCTTTCCAAGAGTACAGGCCACCGGGGAGCCTTGCTTTATTCTAGTCTTCATTGGGCAAGGGGGTCAGAGCCCAATAGAGTCTTTGGGCCCCTTAATGAAGTGGCAGAGTTGCAGCTGCCTGTGTCTCATCTGGCTTCACTCCAGGGCCAGGCAGTTATGGCGACTGCATGTCATCAGCCGACATTAAACCGTTGGTTACTACTGTGTCTTTCCTCAGAAAGCCCTTCCTTGGCGACTCCAGCTACAGGAGTCCTCCTCTCCCCCTTAGTACGGCACTATTAGGTTTTCTTCCCAGTGCTTTACCCAGACCCAATGATGCCTATTTACCTTCTGTTTGCCAGCAGTTCCTGGTGAGCGGCAGGTCTCCGTCTTGGTGTTATATTGCCCCAGTAAAACTTTTTATTGTGCCTAATCATTAGAAATGCACACACAGACATCCTTTCAGGTTAAACAGACAAGCATTTTTGTATTTGCTATCTCTCACCAACCATGGCCCTGAGACAGGGAGGAAGAAGTCACACTTAAATTACCAAAAAGCACACTGTGAGCTATGTCGGGCCTTGATTGATTCAGTCATGTAACAGTCATCTTGAGTGTCTCATTTCCGGGGAGCCCGCAGGCGAGGCCTAAACAGGGTGTGCCAGCACTCCTCAACTCCAGGGCTTCCAGAACCTGCACCTCAGGAGAGCTGGTAGCTTCTCTGTCTCATTCACCATCACGTTCCCTGCACCTTGAGCAAAGCCTGCCATGGAGTAGATGCTCAATAAATACGGTTGAATGGAGAAATGAAAGAGGCAGATAAGGCTGCAGGCAGGTGTGTGTATCTCTGGAGAAGAGAGTGGGTCTTTGTCTTCCTGAAGCCCTGAAACCAGAACCTTTTGGGAGAGCGTGTGAAACACTGAGGCGGTAAGTTCTCTGTGATGTTTCCGGTTCCCTCATGACCAGGCAGAAGCACCAGCAGAGCCGGTTCCCCTCCCAGGCCCCAGCATTTAGTCTGTTAGTGTTGCTTGCACCACATTCAGCTGCTGTGGGACAACACTCTGTCCTGCTGTCTTGAGTCCCACACACTGGATCCTGATTTCTGAGGAAGCTGGTGGAAGAGAAGGAGCACTGGACCTGGAAGAACACCATAGATTTTTGTCCAGGTTTGACCACTGTGTGGCTGTGCATCTTTGAGGAAGACCTTTAGCCTCTCTGGAAGAAGACTTAAGAAACCAACCTCACAGGATTGTTTTGTGATTATATGTGTGGAACACACTTCTGCTGATTTAAGTTATTGTTGTTAATCGGTATATGAAGGCAGTTACGAGCATGCCCAGAGCTACGTGCCATTCCTGGCCCATGGGCTGTGGCTCCAACCCTTGCAAGTTAGAATACAAGTGATTTAGTGAAATTATTATGCAGATAGCCTTGAATCTAGTTTATTTTTAAAATCATATAATTTAGAAACATCTATTTGGTGAGGACAGTTTAATCATTGGCCAGTTGAATACAAGCGCATTTCTCTACTCCAACAAGGAAGATCAGTTCCGCTTGGTGCCTACTACCTCAACTTGTTTAATCCCTCTACCAGTTTCTCTCTTGAGTTCCCATTCAGTTGTTTGTTTGTTTTTTTAATCTTTTACTAGTCTGGCTTCACCCCTCCACTGGGAATGAACACCTCACCTTGTTTCCCAACAGAGTGACCTCTCATCTCTTTCCTTTTGTGGGTCAGATGTTAGGGTGCCTTCTCCCGGCACTTAGTCACTAACGTAGACATCTAGCCTCAGCCCATTCCCAAGCAGACAGCTCTCAGAGATCAGCCCTAAATAGACATTTAACAATGTGTGGAATAAGGTGAACTTCTACCATCTCAGGGTCTTCCATGAGCCAAGAACGCTTGCTTACACTTGAACTTGCTATGTGTCAGGAAGAGGAAGGTCAAGAATTGAGCTCTTTCTCAGACTACTCAGCCCTTTCTGTTTCCTCCAAAATTGTAATCCCACAAATCTAATTGATTCTAGATCTCAAGCCATGATTAGTCTTTCAGACTTTGTTCTGCTTTCAGTATTCAGGCTTTCTCTTTCATCTCATTACCTGGGTTGATTTTTCCGAATGAACTTGCATACTGTCAGTTTTCTCACGTACTCCCATCCCTGGTCACACTCCTTGCTTGACCCATTTTTTCCTAGTCAGGATCCAGTTGAATTGGTTGTTCTTCAGCTCTGCCTCACAAAAATTCTCTAGAATCCCTAGACACATGAGCACCCAAGAAGAAAGTGGGGCTGCATGTTCACAGAGGGGGCCAGGGATCTTCAATAGCCTATTGCTATCTGCACATGTGCTCTGATTCTGTCTCCCAGTATCCTGTCTCCCAGTACCTCTGCCTTCTTCTCACCTCCTCTCTGCTTAAACCATGTAGATACATGTCCCCAGTTGCCACGGAAGCCGGTGACACAGACACAGGTAAGGCAAACAGATTATGCTTTCTCTCTCCACGGGACTATGTCTGGTCTTGGCCCACAGTTAATTGCCCAGAGTCAAATGGAGGCCACATTCTCCTGCCTCTGAGATCCCCCCTCAGGGTCCCAGCATCTGATTTTCCCTTCTTTCCATTGTCAATTTGTGCTCTCCTCCAGGACCCAGAATTTCTGCCTTTCAGTCACCGTTCTCACCAGCTTGAGTGCACTTCTATATGAACTATGGAATGGGGGGAGAAACCTCTCTCTGCTGGCTTTAATCATATCTTTTTAGCTTTATGCTTTCCTTGGATGCTCATGGCAAGGTGGATTTGGTTAAGAAAGGTGAGAAATGGGGAGATGGACCACTCCTTTACCCCTAGAATCCAGGAGAGGTTGTCTGTCTCACTGTATCCCACCACAGTCCATATGTACACCAATCCACTGGGTTATGTTCAGGGTCTCAGGCCTCATTTGAATTTTTCCTGCTGGCAGGTAGCAGATGCCTAGCCTGTCCCCTCCCATTAGTCACCTGTGTCGGCTGCAGGGCCATGTTTGTTGGAAGAAGAACCACTGGGGAGGCAGGGGCTTCTGTGCTGCGAGCCTTTTTTCAGAAAGCTGGATTTATGCTATCATTTTGGAGAGCAGTTTGGCAGCTGCTGCCAAAAGTGCACACGCCATGCCAGCCAGTATTTCTCTCCTTCAAGGGACTTTAGTACACATGTACCAAGAGACATGCACAGGGATTTCAAAGCAGCATTTTTATACTAGGGATAAATGGGAGATTATCTAAATGGTTAGAAGGAGTAGAATGGAAGAGTAAAATGGCTTAGGAATACAAGGGAATGTTATTTAGCAGAAAAAAGAAACGAATGAGATCTGTAAGCTTCAGTGATAAGTATCAAAAGGGTAGACATCAAAGGTATAATGTTGGGTGGAAAATAGCTAACTATGGCCCTATCTGGTTTGACTCAGTGGATAAAGCATTGACCTGCAGACTCAAGGGTCCCAGATTCGATTCTGGTCAAGGGCATGTACCTTGGTTGTGAGCACATCCCCAGTGGGGAGTGTGCAGGAGGCAGCTGATCAATGGTTTCTTTCATCGATATTTCTAACTCTCTATCCCTCTCTCTTCTTCTCTGTAAAAAATCAATAAAATATATTTTTTAAAAGAAAATAGCTAATTACAGAATGACTTATACCATATGATATCTATAAACATTAAAAACACATAAAAGAATACTAAACACTATGTATGGATTTAAGCACAAAGTATATTTCATGGTTAGGACATGGACCTGCCCATGGACAGGAGAGAGACATTTAAATTCCAAAATAATGCTGCCTCTGACGAAGAGGAAATCCAGTGAGGTAGAACATCAACTTTAAAAATCTCAAGAAAGATGGCTGTTAATAAACACTCTTTCTGCATGATGGGTATGTAATATTTTTTATGTTTCTAAGTTTCCATACTTAAAGTTTTTTTTTATACTTAAAGTTTTAATCCAACTTTTAAAAATTATGAAGAGCCCCAGCCAATTTGGCTCAGTGGATAGAGTGTGGGCCTGTGGACTGAAGGTTTGATTCCAGTCAAGGACACATGCCCTAGTTGCAGTCTCAATCCCCAGTGGGGGTATGCAGGAGGCAGCCAATCAATGATTCTCTCTCATCATTGATGTTTCTATCTCTATCTCTGTCTCTCTCCATTTCCCTTCCTCTCTGAAATCAATAAAAATATATTTTAAAAAAATTATGAAGAAAGACTTGCTGCAACTATGATCACTTGTGAAATTCTTTGGCTGTAAGTGACAAAAAACCAAGTCAAACTGGTTTAAGCTAAAAGATGGAGAACTTTTGGTTTTCAGATCTGAAAATCCCAGACATATCTGCTTTGAAGGGACATGTACTTCCTGGACTTGGTGCCTTGCCATTCTGCCTTCCTTGAGGTCAGCTTCAGCCTCGCTCCTCAAAGTGATGGCCAGCATTCAATTCAGGTTCAGCTCAGAAGAAGAGAGGTTCTTTCTTCTAAATGGTTGAAAGAGAATGGCTGAGCTAACTTTCCTTGGCCTAGAATGAGACAAATGCACATGTGTGAACCATCGCTGTGGTCAGAGGGAACTAGGCTGATGGCCTGGATTCGGGGTCACACAGCTACTTCTGGAACATGAAGTGGGAAATGAGGTCAGCTCCACCAAACCACATCACAAAGGTGGGTTGCTTTCAAGAAGGCTAAAGCAACAAATGCCCACCTCTGATTGCTGGCTCATTCTTGAAAAGGGATTGCAGTGCACATTGTAATAAAACTATAATCTTCAAGCCCATTGATCAGTTCTGTCTTCCCCCTCCCTCTTAATCACTCAGCGCCCTGGCCTGTTGTGAGGTTCCCACATGGGAGTGTGTTGTAAAAGCCAGAGCTAGGCTCTCAGTAGATTTCCTGTAAGCCATCAGCTCTCCACCCAAGTGTGGGTGGGGCAGAGCCTCTGCTAAGTGAGCTGGTTAGAATCTCAGAGCAGGATTTTTCAGGGAGGATGGAGTTGCAAGTAGGATGGAGTGGTGGATTGAAAATGCATGTTTAATATAATTTTATCTTTGCCAAGTAATACGTGTTTAATGGAACACAGCTGCAGACAATTAGCAACTTGTCAAAAAGGCATGCATTCAATGGCTGTGAAGTGCTGGTTAGGGGTGTGCTACCTTAGGGAGAAAGCCCTCACATAACTTTTCACAAACTAAATGACTTCACATCAGAGGCCCTGTCCAGTGGAAGCTCACCCTCCCCATCATTAACCTGACAACCAGAGGGAGCTGAGGAAAACCTTCCTTTCCCCCCCTAACACAATGCTCCCAGAACCACTTAGTGTATTTACCAGCAGGTGTAACAGTCATTGCACTGAACTAGGTTATATGAATGCGATATTATCGAGTTCGTTAGCAACAAACTTGAGGCTTTGTGATACTCCCTTTCAAAAATAAAGCTCACAAAGTTTATTTATAACTTTTGGCCTTACAAGCTTCCTTTAGCCTTGGTGACAAGAACCAAAATGTACAGGGGTTTTTTCAGGATAGTATAGGGCAAATATAATTAGTATTGAGCTTTCCCCTCCTCCAGTTCATACAGTTTCTAAGATCAAAATCCTACTTACATTTTGGATCAATACACTGCCACCTAAATGTAGATGAGGTATTCCTGTCCCATAAAACAAGAAGAAAAACTCCAACCCAGCCCATGTGGCTCAGTGGTTGAGCATCAACCTATGAACTAGGATTCCAATTAGGGCACATGCCCAGGTTGTGGGCTCAGTCCCCAGTAGGGGATGTGCAGAAGGCAGCTGATTGATGATTCTCATCATTGATGTGTCCATCTCTCTTCCTCTGCCTTCTTCTCTGAAACCAATAATAATATTTTTTTAAAAAGAAGGAAAACTCCAGTTCAAAGAATCTTTGAACAAGAATTCTGACTAGTCTAAGGTGATGAACACTTGACTGAGTTGAGCATTATATCTTGCCCATCTGAACCAATTTTACTCTTTATCTTATGACAAACAGTTCTGGTTTTTGTCTCAGATTTAATACATCAAAAAGCTTTGCACTTGACCAGGCAGATTTTAAACCATATCTCTGGAAGTTTAAGCAGCATTAAAGTTTAACTCAAAATTTTGAATCATTAAACACTTATACACTAGGAAGCAAAATGTCTTCTACAGTATATGCAATTGTGTTCAGCAGAGCAAGCATAGTCATTCACGTCACTAGATCGGCTACTCACAAGCTTCTTGGTCTTAGGTTCCCTTCATACTCTTAAAACTTAATGACTACCCCAAGGAGGTTTTTTTATGTTTATGTAGGTTATAGCTATTGACATTTACCATATTAGAAATTAAAACAGAAAATTCAAAAGATATGTATTATTTTAAAATAATAATAATCATAAAATCATAACATTAATACAAATAACATTTTTCATAAAAATAACTAAAATTTCAAAAACTATTGAAAAGAGTGGCATTGTTTTACATTTTTGTAGGTCTTTTTAAAGTCCGGTGTAACAGAAGGCAGATGTGTATTCTCATATATATGCTCTATGTTCAGCTATGCTATATAGCTATGCTATATATTCTCATATATATGCTCATGATATCACGCCAGGCAGTCTCTGAAAACTCCACTGTGAATTCAGTCGTAAAAGAATGAAAATGAAAAAAGCAATTAGCATCTTAGTACAATTATGAAAATAGTTTAGACCTCACCTCCCTAAAAGGATCTCTGGACCCTGCAGGGGTCTTCAGACCATACCTGGAAAATTGCTGTGGAAGTTTCACATTACTTGAATGTCTTCTGAATCGGTTTTCCTCAATGTGTGGTTTTTAACGGAAGAAGGAAGAAAGGGAGGGAAGAACAAACAAAGGAATTCCTAACATTAAATTGTCTAAAATAACCACTAAAATAATAAAAACAGAAAATAATTTCCAGTCAGCCCTGTGAGAAATAAATATGAGAATACGAGAAATGAAAAGAAATAAAACAACTTAACCCCAAAGGAAGGCAAGAGGAGAAAAAAATGTATTAAGATGAGGAAAATTGAAAGCACAGAATAAGATGGTAGATGTTTCATTTTTTTTCTTAAATGGCTGTCTTCCCTGTGATAATTCATTTGGACAATGCAATTGTTATTTGGCCAAGTATAGTATGCATGTATATTTCAGTGTGTGTGTATGCTTTATCAGAAGTGTTTAACAATAAAATGGCATAAATAAATTGAATTAAATAAATTGAATAAATAAATTTAAAATTACTAGTATATAAATATAAATGAATAAAATGTTATAATTAAAATACACACACAAATTGTCAGACCAGATTACAAAAATCCAACCACTCTATATACTGCTTATTAAAAGACACAATTAAAACATAAGGATATAGAAAGTTTGAAAGTAAAAGTATGAGCAAAGATATACTAGGTAAATACTAACAAAAAAAGCACAATAAAAACAAATTAATATGGCTATATTAAATATCAGACAAAATAGTTTTTAAGGTAAAAGAAATGATGAAAAGTTTGATTCAGCCCTAGCCGGTTTGGCACAGTGGATAAAGTGTCGGCCTGAGGACTCAAGGGTCCCAGGTTTGATTCTGGCCAAGGGCATGTACTTGGTTGCAGGCACAACCCCAGTGGGGAGTGTGCAGGAGGCAGCTAATCAATGTTTCTCTCTCATCAATGTTTCTAGCTCTCTATCCTCTCCCTTCCTCTCTGTAAAAAATCAATAAAATATATTAAAAAAAGTTTGATTCACCAGGAAGACAGAAGTACAAGGAGAAATAGACAAATTCACCCTCATAAAGGAGCATATAACACATGTTTCATGTAACTGATAGGTCAAATAGACAAAATAAATAAAGGTTATAAAGATTTAAACATCACAAATTAAAAAGTTTGACCTAAGGCACACAGAGAGAAGACTAGCACACAACAATTGCAGAATCTGTATTTTTATCACACCCAGAACATTAGATTTACTATATTCTAGGCTAAAATTTTTCAACAAATTTTAAAGAACTGGTACCATTTAAACAATATTCTCTGACCATAGTGCAATCTAGTTAGAAATGAATAACAAAAGGATCAAGAGAAAAAATCCATATGCTTGGAAAATTAAGAAACATTTCTAAACTCAAGAGTCAAAGAAAAAAATTATATGGAAATTAGAGCTGATTTAGAATTCAAAATAATGAAAAGTCTGCAAATCAAAACTTGTAGCATTCCTCTAAAACTGCTCTTTGAGAGAGATCTATAGTCTTACATACTTATATTAGCAAAGGGGGGAAATTAATGAGCATCCAACTTATAAAAGTTAGAAAAGGAACAACTATCTAGTATATATAATATATACTAGAAGCCCATTGCAGGAAGATTCCTGCAAGAATAGGGCTTCCTGAGCCGGCTGGCTTCCCTCCCTTCTCTGCCGCTTGGCTCCCTTCTCTGCCGCTTGGCTCCCTTCTGCAGCACTTGGCTTCCTTCTAGGCTGTCTTCAGTCTTCACTCCGTGCCTGTGTATACAAATTAACTGCCATCTTGGCTGGTTTAATTTGCATATAGTCACTCTGGCTGGTGGGCATGGCTTAGGTGTCTCAGAGTGATGGTTAATTTGCATATTACTCTTTTATTAAATTATATATATACTAGGGGCCCGGTGCACAAAAATTTGTGCACTTGGGATGGAGGGAGTCCCTCAGCCCGGCCTGTGCCCTCTCACAGTCTGGGACCCCTCAGTGGATGTCCTATGATGGCCCCAGTCTGCCAGGCGCCTTGTGTGTGTATGTGTGTGTGTGTGTCACCACTGGAGACCTGCCCCCAGCTGCATCTGAGGCTCGGAGCAGTCCTCCTGTGTGTGTCTACCTGCTGGGGGCCTGTCCCC
>PVJC01012100.1:0-40327 GCA_004026665.1 Murina feae | reverse complement strand
GGGAAGTTTTCTGTCATTATTTCTTCAAATAGGTTTTCAATATCTTGCTCTTTCTCTTCTTCTGGCACCCCTATAATTCTGATGTTGGTGCGCTTGAAGTTGTCCCAGAGACTCCTTACACTATCTTCATACTTTTTGATCCTTTTTCTTTTTTCTTCTTTTCTTTTTGCTTGTCCCGCTGGGTGAGTTTTGCTTCTTCATATTTCATATCTTTGACTTGCTTCTTGCGATCCTCTCGTCTGCTGTTGGATGTCTGTATAATATTCTTCATTTCAGTCAGTGTATGCTTAATTTCTAGTTGGTCCTTTATCATATCCTTGAGGGTCTCATTAGATTCATTGAGGATCTCACTAAATTTATCGGTGGTCTCACTAAATTTATCGGCAGTCTCTAGAAGTTTCTTGAAAAACCTAATAACCGTGGTTTTGAACTCTATATTCTGTCGTTTTCTTTCCTCCATTTCTGTCATTTGTGACCTGTTTGTCTCCGCATTTTGGCTGCTTCCCTTTCTGAGTTAGGCGATCACTGCGAGGAATTAACCTCTAAGTCACTTGGTTATGAGAGTCAGCTGTGTCTACAGTGGGAGAACTTCTGTGCTGGAGACACCCTTATGGGGCTAGAGTTGTTTCAGTGGGGCTTTTATGCTCACTGCATCTGCCCCAAGTGTGTTCCTTGTGGATCTGTTTTGTTTAGGTTAGTCCCACTCTGGCCACTGGGTGAGGCTGGCTCCTATATCTTTAAGGAGGTGTTGATTAAGCCTTTGCCTTAGGATACTCAGTCTTTTATATGCAAAAGCCTCTGACACAGCTTGGGAGGGGCGGGGCCTCGGGGAGTTTGTAGGGCAGGGCAGAGCAAATAGCTATGGCGCTTCTCAGCCCTGCGCTGAGAGACACCAGGTCTCTGTGTCCCACGGTAGTTGCTGCAAGCAACACTGAGAGAAACCCGCTTTGGATTTCCTCCTGGTGCCAGTCAGTCCCCCTTCTCCGGGTGTCTGGGTCCTCAGAAACTCGCCTGGAACTGGAGTTCAGAGCCGCTGGGAACTTGTGGCTCTCTCCGTTTTGGAAAAGAACCGCGTCCTCCGGCGCCAGCCCTCTCCCCGAGCCCCGTGCGCGCACCTCCGTACCTCTGTACTTTGCTTCCGCTGCTCCTCTGAGTCTCAGACTCTTTTCTAGTTGTAGGATTTTCACTCAGCCAGCCTTCCTGTGGATGCGAGTGGTGTCCGTGTGTTCTTTTCGTGTTTTTTTCTGAAATAGTTGTTCACGGCTGCATTTACGGTGTTTATCTTATGCCGCCATCTTGCTGTTCCCAACTGGCTAAGTTTTAATGATATATGTTTTATATGCACATATAATGTTTTCACCATACACAAACAAAGAAAGAGAAAACTGTGAGGTAATATTGACATTCTTTTGTAGCTCATAAACACATTCCAAAGGCAATCCACAATGGACTTTTAAAGATTTCTTTAAACACTAGTAACATCACCGAAATAAATGTTCAGCCTTTCAGAGTAACCACTTAGAGAAGTATAATTTCGATGAATATCTACATTTCATTGAAATTGGGTTTTATTGGGGGGGACAGTTTCATTAGAGTTACAACTTGTGTATCAACTATAACTCCTGTACCTCTACCTACCTCCTGTACCCCTTCAACACTCACCCAATCCAATGCACCAACTTCTTCATTTTTACTTTGGTAATGTCTCCTTGACATTAGACCTTCTTCTCTAGTCCCTGAATTGCAATCTTTAATGTCTCTCTTTTTGAAATGTCTTGCCTTGGTTCACATTCTTATGTTCCCCTCTCCCATTACTAGAATTTTCCTCCTAGTCTTCTCCACCTGACAAAACCCTAATAATCCTTCGCAGTCCAGCTCAAACTCCCCCTGAGGAGCCTTGGCTGGCCTCCTGCTCTTCATCCTTCTGCTTGTCACTGAACCACGGGGTAGTGTAAAAACTCCATCACCGAAAGCGCTCAGTAAGCTACTTGCTGAGTGTTGTGAAATGAAGCCTGGACTGATTTCTCAATCACGGGGTAAGTTCAGGGTCAAAACAAGAGCAAATGACATCAGTTCATTTCAGTTTGGCAAGAGTTCCATTTGCTCATAAGGAATGCTACATGAACACCGGGTGGGACAGAACACTTCCAGGCTCACTCCTTTGCAAATGTATTGGAAAGTTTCCTGGGGACGCTCCAAGGACAGGGCAGCAAGACCTCCTTCAGGTTTAAACAATATGACTCGGAGAGAAACGATCAATGGGGAGCCATCCATGAGACAAAGTAGTGTTAGGCAAGAAAATAAAAAAGTGCTACCTGGGTGTAGAGAGGAGGAAGACACACGCTGCATTGAGCTAGGATGGAAATCACCCTTAGCCTTTAGACAGTGAAAACCGTAGTCAGCTGTCTGCTGTCCACCTGGTGTCCTACTCTGATGTCCCACAGAGAACATTTGTGGCTCCATTTCTGCTGGTGTGAGAAAATTCAAACACAGACACAACCGCCAGAGAACGTCAGCAGACTTGCTGTGACTTCTCTGATCACTTTCCCCCTTGCAGGAGGATCTTAAAGCGTTTCCTTTTGATGTGTGGGGTTTGTAGTAGTGAACCTATTAACTCTTTGTTAACCATATTTATTGCAAACAAGTTTTCCCCCAAATGGTTAGTTATTCCCGCACTTCCCTAATAATCCATCATCCCCACTAATTTGAAATGGTCACCAAGGCTTTATAGTTAGCAGGGAGTTATACGCACTTCTCCAAATGACAGAAGGCAGGCCCCTAAACATGGGATCAAGGTGGGCCAGAGCAACTCCCAGCCAATTGGACAATGACATTCAGGAAATTAGTAGTTTAAAAAAAACAAGCCAATCAACCAGCAAGACTTTTCCTGAGAATGATTTCTTAAAAATAATAATCTACACACTTTGAACTTGGGAGTTTGTGATATAGATATTGAGTTTGGAACATTTCCAAAATACAATATAACGCAGAGTAACTTAAGCGACGATTTTTCTCTTTCTGTGCCTCAAATCCTATCCCTTTGTGGTAGGGATGGTTTAAAAAGCTTCCCTTTCACTCTAAGCATTCAGTTCAAACCTTATAAAAATAGACGTAAATGACTGGGGTGACCTATCACCACCCTAGGATGGGGTTCCTGAGGAGCTGCCTCAGAATTAGACAGGAATCCACCGAGATCCGAGAATTATGGAGCTTCTTGGTTTAAACGCTTGAAAATTCAGCGTACCTGGGCATCCTCCCCTTTGGACTCGATTGAGACTCAGGTTCTCATTTCGCTTAGAAAGTATCTGCTCAACATAGTAGGTCTTTATCCTGTTGTTCAGGTCAAACAATGGTTTTTCCTTCCCATTTACCAGAAGGTGGCATGATGCCTGACCAAGCAAGCAAGTATGCAAAGCAGAAATTGTGTAGCGAAAAGGTAAGTCCATTTGGAAAATTTATCAGAGTCTGCAAAAATGCAGGCTAATGCACAGCAGCAGACTAGAGGGAGCAGGAACTGCATGTTCTTGGGAAACTGGTGAACACATCCCCAAGAAAAACGTTAAGATTGTGAGGGGAACGTAACCAAATAATTATTTAGTTTATGTACTATAAATATGTATATATGAATAGATATGCAATAAAAGCTGAGAACACTCTGAGAATTAACTGAAAAAGAGTGGTAGCTTTGGCTTGGTATATAAAAAAACTATTTCACAGTTACAGCAGGTGGTATTGGCACAGAAATGGATCAGTAGAACAACAAAGAAAGTTCAGAAATAGACTTTAGGATATAGATTAGTATGATTCAAATCACTAGGGGAAAAATTAACAATCAAATGACTATTAACAGGACAACTGGCTAAACCATTTAGCAACAACTAAAAAAAACGTTTCCCCAACCCCACTCCTTATACCTAAATAAATTTCAAATGAGATAAGTATTTTATTTTTAACTGCTGCATTTTATTTCTTACCTTGAGATTAGAAGTTCTGAGCATGGCACCAAAGGCAAAATACATAGGAAAAAGACTGGTAAATCTGACCATACAAATTTAAAGTTTTTATGTATCAATTTATGACACAAACAAGGTCAAGGGAAATGACAAACTAGAAAATTTGTTTACAAAACACAGGGTGTCTATATATATATATATATATATATATATATATATATATATTTGGAATAATTATTAATTCCAATGGGCTAAATCGGAAAGAAAGAAACATCAATTGAGCTATCCGTTGTTGAAGTGCATATACATTTTTGGGGAGCCCCTGTATAAGACAGCTAAGAGTGAAAGTTACTATGATACAAAGGGCTTTTTCAAACCAATTAAAGACAAACATGCCAAGTACTGAGAAAAAGAGAAAAGTCACCAAGACAGAATTACAAATGACCTATCCACGTGTAAAATAGTCAAGGAAATAGAAATAAAACACGGAAACAGCATTTGCACCTACCAGATTAATGAAGACTGGAGCTATCAATCACGCCTAGCGGTGTTGAAGCTTTCTGCAAGTGAGAGTATAAACTTGTAGAAACTTCCCGTGAGATTCCTCTGACAATATGTAGTAAATATAAACTGTAAATAGTGGTTTTCATTACAACAATTTCACTTCTAAGAAGTTAGCCTAAGTAATAATTGCATACAATTATGCAGACTTGTATAAGGATAATAAAAATCTGGAAACATTCTAAGTGCCCAATAGAGTACTGATGAGGTAAATTATGGTTCAAACTTTTAATGCAAGCATTATTAACATGAAGGATATGTTGATGAATGAAAGAAGCATATTACAAAACTACATGCATTGCAATTTGACCTCATTATGGGAAGAAAAAGGAAGAGATGGAGGAAGAAGAGGAGGAGGAGAAGGAGGAAGAAGAGGAGGAGGAGAAGGAGGGAGAAGAGGAGGAGGAGAAGGAGGAAGAAGAGGAAGAAGCAAAAGGAGGAGGAGAGAGAAGGAAGGAAGAAAGGAAGGAAGGAAGGGAGGAAGGAAGGAAGGAAGGAAAGAAGGGAGGGAGGGAGGGAGGAAGGAAGGAAGGAAGGAAGGAAGGAAGGAAGGAAGGAAGGAAGGAAGGAAGGAAGGGAGGGAGGGAAGAAGGGAGAAAGGAAATAAGTAAGGGAGGAAGAAAGGAAGGAGGGGAGGAAAAAAGGAAGGAAGGGAGGGAGGAAGGAAGGGAGGAGATAGTTTGGATATATAAAGACCTGACTCTCCCAAGAACTAACAGGGCTGTCCAAAGGTTAGCTCAAGGTCTATGAAATCCCAGCAATGAGAACTAGGCTTGCAGTCAGAAGACTTGGCCCACAATTCAAGTCATGTATCTGTTTGAACCCATTTTCCATTCTAAAACATGGTAAACAATAACCCCTAACATTCCCACACACGGAACTGTTGTGAGAATGAAGTGAAAGACCGAGCACAAACAGAAACTAAGGTGGAGATAAATATAAACTATGGGCGTAGGTGCACACACACTCAACACACAATCAGCCAGGAACATTCAGCTCTGTATCTGGGCAGCCCCCCACTTTGGTTTCCTAGTTTAGAAGGGAGCTCAAGACTGGATCTTAGTGCCTGCCTCTGCACACTGTCCCAAGACAGCCAACAGGGAAGGTCCATCCTTCCTCCATCCCCACCGGGGACCCAGCTTTACGTCCTGGCACTCATTACCCAACTCCGGGCGCCACCTGACCTGTCCTTCAATAGAAGGACCCACACTCTCCCAGGAAGAGGAATTGTCAGTCTCCTGAGATGCCCTCCCACCCTTAACCTGGAATCCACTTGCGGGTGGGGGTGTAGGAGGGGGAACAATACTGCAGTAAAGCTACCAGGCGACTTTAGAAAGCTGAAAGCTGCTTTCACGTTTATGAGAAAGCTGTCAGGAGCGAAAGATGGCACGTCCTTTTCGCAAATGCTCAGCACCTGCTTCTGTTAAGATTAACACTGTGGGACTCGGTTACAATTTGGAACATCTCGAGGAAGTAGCAAAGTCCATGTTTTTGCTATCTTAGTACTCTTGCCCGAACAGTTTTCATATTTCTGCACCGTACCCAAAAGTGCATTCTACTTAATATTTTACTTAATAGTTATTTTAACTAGAATTTTTTATGCTAAGCAAGTGGGATTTCTTTCCCCCCCCCCCCCCAATGACAATTAAGCTAAGTTTCCATGTGGACAACCATAGCTTGTTCGGAAGTTAATTCTAGAACTGGAAATTAGGGGGGCTATGAAAACATATGTTGTTTACATAACCAGTATTTAAAAAAAAAGGAAGGGCCTGGCTGGCATGGCTCAGTGGTTGAGTGTCGCCCTATGAGCCAGGAGGTCATGATTCGATTCCCAGTCAGGGCACATGCCCGGGTTTCAGGCTCCATCCCCAGTGTGGGGCGTGCAGGAGGCATTCTCTCTCATAATTTCGCTCTGTCTCCCCCGGCCCCCTGTGTCTGGGCAGCCCCCCCTTCATCTCTGAAATAAAAGGAAATAATAATTTTTAAAAAGGAAGAAGAGGGGAATGAGGAGGAGGGAAGGCTTAGATTCTCGCTTGGGGCCGAGGAAAATCCTTATTCATCAGCGATCCTACCCTGTATAATCACAATAATGTGTAATGATTCCAATTTTCATTCAAGCTGTGAAAACAGTATGGGTTTGAATTGTTGCACATACAATGAAAAGTAGAAAGCTGTCTGCGTCAGTCTCTTGAGAGCTCTATTCTATAATTCACCTGAGAGGAGAGCAGGAATAGTTCTAAATGTGGATCCTAAGTTGTAGTCTGAGGTAGTACTTCAGAGGACGAAGGACAATTATTTCTAATACTGCCCCGTACTGGCAGGGGCCAGGGCTGACAGCTGGCACTGAACACACAAGCATCAGGATATTACCTCCATCTCTCTGACTCTTCCCAGGGGCATGGGTGCACCTGGGGCTGGAGCCCTCAGGGCGGAGCAACCTCATGGACAGTTTGCACCTATTCCTATCGTCTGCTCATCTGCCTGCAAGCCCAGGCTACTCAAATCCGTCCCCTCGCCAATAAGCCCAGTTAGCCGGTGGAGAATCCGCCAGCCCACCCTGTGGGCAAGACCGTCCCTTTTCCTCAGGGCTGCAATGTTGCCCAAATCTAGGATCACGTTCTTACACGCCGCCCTCGGAGGTTGTGCAATAGAAATGTCCTCCTTCTGTCTCCCCCACTTATCCTCCAGGCCTACAAAGGGAGGGAGGAGGAGAAGCGACTGTTAGGGAAGTCACAAGCCTCTGCTTTTCTTCTCCATTGGCTTCTCACCGAGCCAGTCAGGAAGGAAAGTTAAACACACATTCACTTTGGAAGTCAAATCTGCACTCCACCTGTTAACGCAGCATCGTCACAGAAGGCCCAGGATGGCCTCCTTCTAATGTGTCATGGTTCCTGAGAGAGAGGCAGCCATAGTTGCCGTAGGTAAAAGGGATGATCGCGTTACCCACATTGCTCCCCCTCCCCTGGAAACACATAGATTCTGGCCATGGGCTTGATTTTGTTCCAACCCAGTGTTACTATGTGAATCTAAAGGGGGGGGGGCGGGGGACACAGAGCATTTTTATGAGATCCTCATTAATAAAAATAATTAACCAAGGCTGCTATAAATATTCATATTCAAGAGAATGATCTAAATTCACGGAATGTTTTTCCTGAAACCAACACTTAGGGCTTTTGAATACATAAGACTAATGGGACTGTGTCAAACAGACATTGCAGGGAACATATACTTTCTAATTAGACGTCAATTAATTATAGGAAAAGGGCTACTCTACAGTGTTTGACAAGTTGGCCTGGGTCAATGATCTCTATCCTTTTCATGACCTTTTCCACAAAGTCAGATTTTAATCCAAACATAAGTCCATCTCACCCAGTCGGTGTGGCTCAGTGGTGGAGCATTGACCTCTGAACCAGGAAGTCATGGTTCAATTCCCAGTCAGGGCACATGCCCGGGTTTCGGGCTCGATCCCCATTGTGGGGCGTGCAGGAGGCAGCCAGTCAATGATTTTCTCTCACTAGTGATGTTTTATTCCTCTACCCTCTCCCCTCCTTTCTCTGAATCAATGAAAATATATTTAAAACACACACACACACACACACACGAACAAAAAAACTTAAGTCCATCTCATTGCTTATTGTAAAAGAATGGATTCCAAATTAATTAACAAAGATGCCGCAAAAGAAGACACAGAGACCCTCTTGCATTCAGTGTCTGGAGGAGCTGTCTCTCGGGCCTCACTCACAGGAAGATGCAGGCCCAGCCCACGTGATGTAGCCCATGGTCAATATTCCATCATATATCAAGGGTCTCAAGCTCATAGACACCAAACTGGTCATGTATGTAGCAGGGGAGACGTCAGCAATTCCTGAGTTTCCTCCTTTTGGGGGGCTCCACAGTTACCATCTTGAGTCCGGGAATGGAGAACGTCCAGAGGCCCCACACACCTGGATGGAAGCCATGCACACCTGGATGGAAGGTGCTCTATGCAGACACCTGAGAAGCTGTCATAACATCTGCCTCAGCAGCAGTGCATCCACTCCATGTAGCACCCATCTGCAATCAAGACATGGAGGAGGAAAGAGAGTCCATTAACACACTTTGGTTTTCCCATGGTGCATCCCTGTGAGCAGCCCAGGCACATTCATGAGAAGCTGCATGGGAGAGGAGCCACCACTCCGAGTGGCCAGAGCAGCCATCACTGACCTGGCTCCTCCCCTGGGACAGGAGGCATGCCCACCACCCCAAGGTGCAGAGTTACTCATGCCTTTTGCCTGCTGAGTGTCCGTTGTGGCCAAGACAACCTCCACCCATATCCCTTTGACCCTCTTCAATCCCAGCTGTTCTCCATGACCCCAACCCCATCCTCCCTCTGCTGCACTCATTTCTCAAAAACAGGCTCACATACCACACTGCTAAGAAGGAGAGGAACGCGAGCACAATCACAACAGCCACGGAGCCCAGCCCCACGCCTACCATCTGCTGCAGCGTGAGTGATGAATCTGTGGGACAAAACCACACACTGAGTCCACAGTGCCCGAATCACGCCCTCCCAGGAGGCGCACACCCACCTGTGCTCACCCCATTTTAACCCCAAACTTGGCTCCATTTAACAGACCATCCCTGAAATGCCCAGAGTGCCTCTTGCCCCCTGGGTTGTCCCTGAGGATGCAGGGCCTCAGGAAAACAGTCCCAGGGTATTTCTGAAAAGGAGGCATAAGACCAGGCCACACTCTAGTCACAAGGGATGACAGACCTTGGAGAGCATACGAATGCAGCACACTGTGTGCTTTGGTTGATCCTCTCTCAAGTCAATTACACTGGCTAGACTTATGGGCAGTTTTCCTTTGCATTGAGGAAGAAGTCGTTCCGACATCACTTGGATTTTTTGCTCAAAAAATGATAGCTCCAATAGTTGAAGAGAGCAAATAAATCCTGTCTGTTGGTAGAGTTATCTGTCATTTCCCCTACGCATCAGCAAGAGTGGTACCTTCCTGTTCTGCTCAGGTTCCCCTGGGGACAAAATAAGAACACTGATGTAAAAGCTCTTTGAAAGACGTAAATATTCCTATTTGGGGTGCATCGCATGCCAACTTCCGGGAGATCCCTGGTTATAAACTGGAAAAGACCCACATGTGAGGTACACATTTTGGGCCCAGTAACTATCATGTTCAGTTACTGTCATGTTCTAAACTAGGGGTCATGTTTTAATTTGCAAACACTTATTTAGCACTTACTACGTTCAGATCCTGTTCGAACTGCTTCCCCTAACCCAGTGGGTACTATTTTTTCACAGCAGCACCCAGACTAGCCTGTAAATAAATGGGAGAAAATGGGTGTACACCAGGGGCCAAGAATTTGTGAGGCCCTCTAGACCTCTGCCTACCACAATTAGGAAGGTTTTATTTTATTTTTTAAATATATTTTTATTGATTTCAGAGAGGAAGGGAGAGGAGGAGAGATAGAAACATCAATGATGAGAGAGACTCATTGATCGGCTGCCTCATTCTTGCCCCGCAATGGGGATCGAGCTTGCAACTCAGGCATATGTCCTGATTGAGAATCGAACTGTGACCTCCTGGTTCATAAGTCGATGCTCAACCACTGAACCACACCGGCTGGGCTAGGCTTATATCTTGATATAAATCGTATCTGGATTATTTAATTTGATAAGTACACCCCTACTAAGCTTTGTTTTTCATCAAACTGTACTTCTGGTTCCCAATTAACCACTCAACTCAATTCCATAAATTCTGATTTAGCACCTAATGTGTGCTGGGTACTGCTCCAGTTCTTCAAATGGTCTCCCTCCAGGGTAGGAAATCTGGTAAGAAAAGACAAGTCTACCGTTGCTCTAAAGCAGGGGTGGGGAACATGTGGCCTGCGGCCCATTGAATCATTTAGTCTAACCCTGCCAAGGCATTAGGGATGAGTTAATTAAATGTTTGACCACACACAGCAGGCTCATTTTTAAGCTGATAATTTTGTATGGCGCTCAAATAATATTATAAATACCTAAATGGCCCTTTGCAGGAAAAAGGTTCCCCATCCCTGCTCTAAAGTATGGCAGAATGGCTAAAGAGAGGAAGAGACAGAGATCCTGTCCCATCGAGAAAATAAAAAAAGCTTCAGGAAGAAGGTGGCACTGGATTTAAATCTTGAAGAACAGGTGGGACTGTAATAAGGAGAGATTACTGGAAGGGCAGAGGGCAATCCAGATGGAAGTAAGCAAGTAATCGTATGAACAAGACATTAATAAGAGAAGGCAGGGGCCATATCCAGCGAGAGCTGATATGTACGTTTGCATGAAAAATGAGAGATGCAATTAGAAAGGTATGCTGGTGTCACACTGAGGCTTGGAAAGAAAACGAAAAAGTCATGGAAAACTGTCAGGGGAAATAATAAAATCAGAGCTGAAGTCTAGAAATATGAGTCAGGTGGTGGCGCACAGGCTAGAGAGAAGAGGGAAACCCTGAACACTTGTGATGGGAAATGAGATAGGAGGCTTTACTGGTTGTCCGAGCTAGGCCGTGAACTTAGAGGTGAAAATCAGAGAGGCATGCCTAGTTGTGCAAAATGCGGGCAGAAAGAGAAAGAGGAGAAGTGACTGACTCAGAGGTTTCTGCCTGCAACTGAAGCGTGTCCCCTGATTGCAGTTTATCATTTCCTATGTATTAAATGGCCTCGCTTTGCAACTTAAGAAGTCAGACTCACAGTCCTTTGTGGCCGGAAAGGATAGCAGAGGTCTCGGAAAGAAGCCACCAAGAATCCTCCAAGTTAAATATCATTTTAAGCCGTTCGAGTGATTAGTAGCAGATCTCGGGCAAGGAAGCCCAGGCCTGTGCGTTTCCCATCAAGCCAACGGCTGGTTCCCTGGTAACCATCACAAAGCCCTTTTACAGGCAATTTGTGAAAGGTAAACATCATAATTCATGACTGGCAAAGGAAAGAATGGGCCTTTTGCTTGGCATGAGTGAAATGGAACAATTTCTCCTTTTCACAGAAGAGACTGCCAGAGGTTAGTGTACAACACAGGTTAATTATGTACACAGAAAAATACGTGCTAGAATTCCCCTTGGAATTTTAACATACCCATGGGTGTTCTATTACCTCCAGATCTTTCCAGTAGTTTGAATTCAAAGGTTCAAACTCACTCTCAGAGTTGGTCCTTAATTTGAGAGGCGGGGGTGGGGGTGGGGGGGTGGAGGTGGCAAGGAGACTGCCAAATGCCACTTGGATATTTCCAAAGCAAAAGTCCTTCCTGTTTAACTTAATCATAGTACAATGCAGCCAGCTCATTGGCCATTTCTTCTACCCAGTTTGAGTGTTTGCCAATCACAGTTGCTGAAAGCAGTGGCATCTGGAAGCTATCAATTCTGTGTCTGTCCGGGATACTTGCACATCTCTATTCTTCTGAAAAAAGTTCCTCTTTTCCCTGTGGCCGCTCCATTCCCACCCTTAGCGTTTCAGAAAATGGACTGGCAGAGAAATGTCCCAGTGTTGAATGTATGGCTGTTTCTTGTGACTTTCATTCAACTCCAAGAAAGGGAGCTTAGCCTGCCTGCACCCAGAAAGGAATAGCACACACCTTTGCTAAGCAAGGTCCTCACTTATTACGCTGAGTGAAATAAGTTACACAAAGAAGGACAAATTCTATATGAGCTCCCTTATATGTAGAATCTAATGAAGCTGAACTCATCAAAACAGACAACAGAATGGTAGTTGCCAGGGGGTGGGGGAAATGGGGAGATGTTGATGTAAGAGTACAAACTTCCAGTTATAAGATGAGATGTTCTGGGGATCTACTGCATAGCATGGTGACCATAGTTACAATACTGTATTGTAAACTGGAAAGTTACTAGAAGAGTGGATCTCTTATGTTCATCTATATATATAGAGAGAGAGAGCCAGGGTCTGTAACGACCGAAGGCTGACCAAATACTGGAATTCAGTGGCGACCTAAGACTGACTGCAGCCTGTGCTGGTGCAGTGAGCCAGCACTGACTGCCAAGAGAGCTACAGATCAGGCCCAGAGAGAGGCCAGCAGAGAGGCAGGATCTGATCCGCAGCCTATGTGGCAGCTGTTGATCAGCTGTTACCTCCCTCCCCCCACCCCCCACCCGGCTTCACCAGCAGCCACGCCTCTGTTTCTCTCCAAGACTCTGCAGGGGATACTAATCAGCCCCGCATCTTTGATCAGGCTCAGAGATAGGCCTGGAAACGCTGACTGGCATCAAAACTGACCAATCAGAACCTAATCTGGGTGAACTGTGAAGGCAAAACCTAAGGTAGGGGCTAAGGAGGGGTTTTAAGGGAAACAGTTGTTTGGTGTAAGGTATAAGAAAGAGGTTCAATTTTTTAATGACCGCTTTGGCAATATAGTTTGGCTAAATATGGCTGGCTATCGGTCCAGATATAGGGATTATGTGTTTTTGTCTTCCAAGAGCATCTCCTACTGCTGAAAAAGGCTTTCCCCCTCATTTAAGCAATCCTATCCTATACAATCTATCTATACTAATAAAAGGGTAATGTGCTAATTAGACCGGGTCAACCAGCCATCTTCCGGACATCCTATTTCCTTGTGGACAAAGCCATCTTGGTGTGGGCCGAGGCAGAGACCATTAGGGGCAATCAAGCAGGCAGAGGAGGGCCATTGGTGGTGAGATCAGGCCGGCAGGGGAGGTCAGTTGGAGGCAAGATCAGGCCAGCAAGGGAGGGCCATTGGGGACAGGCCGGCAGGGGAGGACAGTTAGAGGAAAGATCAGATTGGCAGGGGAGGGCTGTTGGGGGCAACCAGGGTGGCAGGGGAGAGCAGTTGGGGGTGACCAGGCCAGCAGGGGAGGGCACTTGGAGATGAGATCAGGCTGGCAGGGGAAAGCAGTTGGGGGTGAGATCAGGCCAGCAGGGGAGGACAATTGGGAGCAATCAGGCCAGCAGGGGAGGACAATTGGGAGCAATCAGGCCAGCAGGGGAGCAGTTAGCGTTGATCAGGCTGGAAGGGGAGTGGTTAGGGGGTGATCAGGCTGGTAGGCAGAAGCTGTTAGGGGCAATCAAGCAGGCAGACGGTGAGTGGTTGAGAGCCAGCAGTCCCAGATTTTGAGAAGATGTCTGATTGCTGGTTTAGGCTCACAGGGATCAGGCCTAAACCAGAAGTCTGACATCCCCCGAGGGGTCCCAGATTGAAGAGGGTGCCGGCTGAGCTTAGGGACACCCCCCTTCCCCAGTGCACGAATTTTGTGCACCAGGCCTATAATGTGTGTGTGTGTGCATGTATCTACACTAATAAAAGAGAAACATGCAAATTGGTGTCACTCTGCTACACCCCAAGCCATGCCCACCAGCCAATAAGAGAGACTATATGCAAATCAACCCAACCAAGATGGCAGCCAGCAGCCAAAGAGCTGGAGCAAGCAGGAGGCTTGGTTGCCCCGGTGATGAAGGAAGCCAAGCTTCCTGCCTGCCCTGGCCGGCTGTGGCCTCCACTCAAGGCAAAAAAAGTTTTAATTATAGAAGATAAATAAATCCCAGATACTTGCTTCCAGCCAGCCTCACTGGGAGCTTGGGTCACTGGGACCTGTGGCCAGCCTGCAAACAACCATCAGCCCCTCACCCAGGCTAGCCAGGCACCCCAGTAGGGACCTGAACCCTGAAGGGGCTGTGGCCAGCCTGAAAATGGCCCTCAGCCCCTCACCAGGCTGGCTACACCCTCATGGGGTGGAGGTTCCCACTGGGGGGCTTGGCCAGCCTGCAAACAGCCATCAGCCCTTCACCCAGGCTGGCCAGGCACCCCAGTGGGGACCCCCACCCTGAAGGGAGTGTGGCCAGCCTGAAAACGGCCCCTTACCCAGACTGGCCAGGCAACCCAGCAGGAACCCCACCCTGATCCGGGACACCGTTCAGGGCAAACCAGCTGACCCCCACCTGTGCACCAGGCCTCTATCCTGTATAATAAAAGCATAATATGCAAATTGACCCTAACAGCAGAACAACTGGGAATGACTGGTCACTATGACATACATTGACCACCAGGGGTCAGACGCTCAATGCAGGAGCTGCCCCCTGGTGGTCACTGTGCTCCCACAGGGGGAGCTCTGCTCAGCCACAAGCCAGGCTGACGGCTGCCAGTACAGCGGTGGTGGTGGGAGTCTCTCCTGCCTCCTCAGCAATGCTAAAGATGTCCGACTGTAGATTAGGCCTGCTCCCTGCTGGCAAGTGGACATCCCCCGAGGGTTCCCGGGCTGCCAGAGGGATGTCTGACTGCCAGCTTAGGCCCAATCACCTGGGGGAGCGCTAGGCCTAAGCCAGCAGGTGGACATCCCCCGAGGAGTCCCAGACTGTGAGAGGGCACAGGCCAGGCTGAAGGACCCCTCCAAGTGCACAAATCTTTGTGCACTGGGCCTCTAGTATATACATAGTTATTTTGTAAGATAATGGAAGTGTTAAGTAACTTATTGGGGTAATCATTTTATAATACACATATACCAAATTATACACATTATATACCTCAAACTTACACGATATCATGCCAATAATATATTCACTAGGGGCCCGGTGCACAAAAATGTGTGCATTCGGGGGGGGGGTGTTCCTCAGCCTGGCCTGTGCCCTCTCACAGTCTGGAACCCCTCTGGGGATGTCCACCTGCTGGTGTGCCTGGCCAGCCTGGGTGAGGGGCTGATGTCTGTTTGCAGGCTGGCCAAGTTCCCCAGTGGGAGCCCTCACCCCATGGGGGTGTGGCAAGCCTGGGTGAGGGGCTGAGGGCAGTTTTCAGGCTGGCCACAGCCCCTTCAGGGTTCAGGTCCCTACTGGGGTCTGGCCAGCCTGGGAGAGGAGCTGAGGACTGTTTTCAGGCTGCCCACAGTTCCCATTGACCCTCGGGGCCATCCGCCTGGGAAGCGATCGGGTGGCCATGGCATACATGGGAAGGCTTAAGGCCTCCCCGCGTGTGCCCCTAGCGACCTGATGGCTTCCTAGGACGGAGCCTCGGGGCCCACCGGCTGGTCCCGCCCCCGGGCTTCCACCTGGGAAGCCATAGGGTGGCTGAGGCATACACGGGGAGCCCCGGAGGCCCATGTGTATGCCCCGCAATGATCGATTCCAGGCCGCAGCCTCTTCCCGCCCTGCTCCTCCAGCCCACAGCTTTAGCCACTGGCCTGCTTGCTCTTCCCATCCTGTGCTACAGCTGGACCCTGTATGCAGTTTCTCCCGGGCTGCGGCCTCTGCCATCTTGGCTAGGCTAATTTGCATATCGTCGCTCTGGTTGGCTGGTGGGCATGGCTTACCCATCCTGAAGAGACAGTTAATTTCCATATTATGCTTTTATTAGTTTAGATTCTATCTCAATAAAGCTGGAGATAAGAGAGCAAGAGCGAAACTTTCACTGTCTGGCCATCCATAAGCCAAGGTGGTTCGTGGTCAGGTACTACCCTTCCAAACTGAAAAACCAAGTCCTCTACTCTTGTTGAAGTTGGTGTTAGTATAATAAAAAGAGGAAAAATAAGCTGAGGGGATGAACAGACAAATGAAGAAAGCCTAATTCCCCAGGTCCCCCTCAAGCATTTCCTACTAAGTCCCCTCTAATGACAGGGTACGAATCCCCCTGAAAGCAAGGTTACATCTGCTCTTCCTCACCACCCCAGCCTCTTGTTTTATGCTGCTTTGAAGTAAGGACAGGATGTAAGGGGTTAAAATGATACTTCGGGCTACGGGCAAAATTCCTCAGGAAGTTGCTAAGACTCATAAACCACAGGGAAAGGGTCCAGATTCAAGGGTCATAAACTTGACAAGATTTCTGGTATTAGCTATAAAATAATGGAGTTCTGGGAATCAAACCCCCTCGCTGGCTGCTGGGGAAATCCCAGCCTGGCAAACAAGGACCTGTCATGGCTTAATCCCTAAGGCACGTCCCCGCCCGGATAAGTGCATGTAGGAAACAGAAGATTTAAACTGTACAGCACTCAGATGAGCTCCTCCCAGCTCATCTCTTAGATGTGGCTTTGGAAGAAATAAACACGGCTATTCTCCCACCAGGCAGACCCAGGAGAAGACCGAGGCAGCCCAACTGACTGATCAAATGACCCATTCTGCTGCCAGGGTAAGGGGAGCTTGCTTTTCCTCTCCAACATGAGGTGGTCATTGCGTTAGGCCCCCTGACCAGTGCACAGTACTTTAGTTTTTCCTCCTACGTGTAAGCACGTATTGTTTTTCCTTTCCTAGTATATACTGTGGTTTGAGAATGGTAGCCAGTTAGTCATGGATTGCTAAACAGATCACGAGAAGCACATCTGGATTTGATCGAGAGGAACGGAGCCATGCCTGGGAATCTCGGTCTTGGAGCTGGAGACAGCAAGAGATCCCGTTTGAGTTATCTTCCACGAGGGTGCCATTTTTGGTTGTATGGTGGATCATTCCATTTCCTTAATGGAAGATGTCTTTCTTAACAGTATGTGTGTTATGTGTGTGTACATGCAAAGCAGCCAAATGGTTGAAAGTAATGGGCTGCTGTAGCTCTTTGTTGTGGTCTGCCAACATGTTTTTCTGTGCCTCTTTTCCTGATGGGGATCATATCCCTCTCCTACTGCAATGCTGATGAGGTTGTCTATCACATTAATCTGCCCCCAACCAGTTATGAGTAAGCCCAAAACCCAAGATAGACCAATCATCGTACCCCATCTCCTGTTTACAGTGACTCACCCAACACAGTCACACACCCTAGGAGAAAAGGCGCTCCCTAAACTGAGGAACTTTCTGTTCCTACTGAAGTGGCTAAGGTGTGGTAGCTGGGGCCTATCCTTCCTCAACACGTGGCGTATAGTCGAAGAAAATGATGCCAACACACACTTAGAAACAGAGCAGAGACAAGAGACAGAAAGAGAGAATCCCACGCATGGTGCTGAGTCCCAGTTCCTAGGGTCCTGGGGTCCTGGGGATGCTTCTCTCGGGGGAATTCCCACCTCTAGACTCCCATTCTTTTCAGCTTTCTGCTTAAGCTACTATGCGATGGGTTTCTGTCACCTGTGACAATTTCAAAAGAAATCTCATTAACATACACTGGATGCTGCAGACTGGATATAGAGGTGAGGACAGCATTCGTAGGCAGAAAAGGGTTTTACCTTTCACTTGAGCCCAAACTGCACAGGAGCATCTTCTCACCTGTAACAGCAAACACAGCAACATGTTTAAGTAGATGGCACAAGCTGTCCGTTCAGCACACTTCAGCTCTCCAAGTTTCAGCTCTTAATTTGGACTAGAACATCTTTGAAGTTTCATCTAGCTCCAGCATATTACACCTCAGCCATGTGATCACCAGGTGTTCAGGGCACTGGCAAGAGGCCCCAGGGATCACTTCGATAGCTTTCCATAGATTTCAAAAAGCACACCCTGTGGGCAAACAACAGGAATGGCGATAGGTTTCATTCCCCTTCCAGCCCTGAGCAACTGGCACTGACCCACAGGAGAATGATGTTTGAAACATTCCGAGGTCAGATCCAGGCTCAGCAAGAAGTTTTGATGCATGTCATAGGCAAGGCTATGAGAACTCCTGGCACATAATAATACTTCACCTATAATGATGACACTTATCTGGCAACCACATTTGCCCAAATTGTAGCCAAGAACCAGGAAGAAAGGGAAAAGAACATGTGTGGCCCAACCTAGGTGGCTCAGCGGTTGAGCGTCGACCTATGAACCAGATCAGTTTGATTCTCAGTCAGGGCACATGCACAGGTGGCAGGCTCGATCCCAAGAAAAGGGCATGTAGGAGGCAGTCGCTCAATGATTCTCTTTCATCATTGATATCTCTCTCTCTGTCTCTCTCAAAGCAATAAAAATATATTTTAAAAAATTATTAAGATGGTAAATTTGATTTTACTACAACTAAAATTAAATATTTTTAATCACTACTATAATATTCTGGAATTAGATGATGGTGAGGGTTGCACAAGCTTGTGAATACACTAACCCTAAAAACCATAGAATTGCACACTTTAAATGGTAAATTATATGGTATGTGAATTTTATATCAACAAAGCTGTTTAAAAATGAGTAAGTCACTACTGATTTTAATATGACTATAACACTAATACATTTGAAACCCCTGGGGTAAGTAGTTGCGATTTAAATATGCAAGTGCACATATGCATTTTTTTCAAAACCTCTCATCTTCTTTAGCATCCCAAAAAACAGGCACATGTTCCACTCAGCTGTATGAAAAGGAGGTAACGATGACATCACAGGAAAGCTAAACTAAAATTTTTATCATAACCTCCCACTTTATTCCCTCTGTCATAGACTGAATGTGTGTCTCCCAAAATTCATCTGTTGAGCCCTAACCCCAATGTGATGATATCTGGAGGTAGGGCCTTTGAAACTTAGAGTTCAACCATCACAATGTTTGTTCCAGAAGATCTTCCATCCCTGGCTGACTGATCCAGTTCATTCTATTTATTTATTATGTGATAAGTATTCAGTTCTACATCTCGTGATAGAACCACAGCTGGGAGAGCACAGCCTTTCTAAGGACAGGGGAGGGGAGAGTGGGGCCTGCGCAATAGCCACAGAAATGATGGAAAGGAGGGCAGGACTGAGCTTAATCTGCCCTCCCTCCTGCTTCTGGGAGGATGAGGGGAGGCTGCAGCCTGGCAGGAGAACAGGGAAGTGACAAGAGATCTAGAAATTCCTCTCCAACTTGGGCTTCCGCAATGCACTGGAATGAGGGCACCTGTGAAGCGTCAGAGGAAGAACCCAAACCAGATAAGTTCCAATGCAGGTCCAACCAGGTCCTCCAGGAGGTTCAGACTATCACCCTCCATAGAGGTTTCACCTGCCAAGAGGTTTCACTTTACCAAGGCCAAGAATTCAACACATTCTTATGGCTATTATTGCAGTGTCCATCTCAAACACTGGAAAAACAAATATTCAACCATTCAAATTTCACATGAAGAAGAAAATAGTTCATAAGAGCTTTTAGAGAAATATACCTTATTCCATTCACTCGTGATTCGTAATATAATGCAATAATCATTCCCTGTTTTCAAGGGTGCGTTATAATATTTCCCGTAATACAGCCTGTCTCCAATGGATATCTCCATGGCATCATCTGGAACATGTCTGGCCAGTAGTTCTGCAGCCACATAGCCATCGGTATCAGAAGCATTGCTAAAGAATGAGGTCACCCCTTCAGAATCACAAGAAAATGTGCTTTGGAGGGCCAGGGGAACCACTAACACTTGATAGGAACTGGAAGGAAAAAGAAAAAGTCTATCAGACTCTTGCTTAGGAAGTCATTGAGTCATTCATTCATTCATTCATTCATTCATTCATTCATTCATTCATTCATAGTTGTTAAGCACTGGCAGTGATGAGCACTTTTCTGAGCACTGGAGCTGCAACACTGGACAGAAAAAAGAAGTCCTTGCCCACGTGAGATTTGGTTTGATTGCTCCCACAGTCAAAGGAACTCCAGTTTTAACTACAGCATTATTGCCAGATGAACCTGGGCAGGGGATATCTTCATGTTCTGGCTACCGATGGACAGCAAGGACATCTTCAGCTGAGAGAAGTGGTTGTACACATCACCGCCCTGGACACACAAGCCATAAAGTTGATCTGATCAGTGATTTTCACGTGGGCAAATAAAGCCCAGCTGTGGAAAGGGGTTAGTCGTCATGTGGAGGCTGGCTGTCCACAAGAGTTAATGTGCTAAGTCTGCAAAAAGGCTCCAGGAAATCACATGGTAACCGAACATGGAACTCATGTGACTTACTTCCCTGCAGTTCACAGACTGATAGCAAAATTCATGTGAAATCAATGAGAAGGGCGTGCACAGTCACCATGGGTTAATCTCATCTGACAACATCCTGAAACAACCAGACTGGCAAAATGTCACGTGTGTATTGTGAAACCGTTCCCTAACTGTGGACACAGAAACAGGTGTATTTTTATTTACCTCCCCCCCCCCCAATAGAAAACCTGTCAGTGAAAGGAAGTCTAAGAATAAAATTTCACTGAGAATGAATCACGCCTTCCCTCTCATTGCCCTCTCCTCAGTACGTATCACCTGGCTCTGGTGCAGTGATTATCTGAACATCTGCTTTCTCGATCAGGCTTGAGGGCAGGGATTTGAATGATTTACTTTCATATCTTTGCAACTCCTTACCCTGGTCTTTGGCTGTGATTGATTCCCCACTAATGTTTCCTGGGTTAAAATTTCAGTAAAGAGAGAAAAATATGCCCCAGCATCAGATATGATTAGGTAATTTCCAAAAGTCATTAGGCCACATAATTCTGTTTTACCCGTAAATGCACACTTCCTGTTCCACATTCATAATGCCTCGTCTCCTGCTTGCTAAAGGCCCATGAGTCACTAGGCTGAGGAGAGGGAGCCCTCCCCCACAGCAGGTGTTGGGTTTGGAAAGTCTCCATTCCAAACATCAGAGGTGTCCTCAGGGCCCTGATTTCCACAAAGTGTAGGTTCACTTTCGGGCCAAGTGTTTTCTCCGAAAGGCACAAGCCAAAGCCTGCAGGGCAATGAGGTGTCACTGTCATCACCAGTAAACACTCAGCACCCACTGGCTACAAGGAAACACCTGTCACACACACACTTTCTTGGGGACCTGAATATTTCCCAGTGAATCATGGCTGCAGGGAAGAAAGTAAAAGTTGGCAGCAGCTCCATCCTGCCCATAAGCATATCTTCAAATCCCTCTCATCTTTCCACATAGGCGGTGCTGTTCAAGTGCAAAGTCAAGGTTCACCTGAACTATTTGACTGTGCGTTGTCCACTAAAGGCACTATTCACGTGGCAGAAAGCAGTCTCGCCGGCTGGCATGGTCATAATCACCCGAGCTGCTTGGTAATGATACAAACTTCTAGCCCCCATGCCAGCACTACTGGTCAAGATCTCCAGGAGTTTCCCAGCCCTTTTGCTCAGTGGGTAGAGCGTTGGCCAAAGGGTCTCAGGTTCAATTCCTAGTCAAGGGCATGTACCTCAGTTGCAGGTTTGGTCCGCAGTCCTGACTGGGATGCATATGAGGCAACCAGTCGACGTGTTTCTCTCACATTGATGTCTCTATCTCTCCCTCTCTACCTCCCTCCCTCTCTCTCTCTCTCTCTCTCCCCACCCCCACACCTCAGTCCTCCTTCCCACTCTCTAAAGATCAATGGGAAAAAATATCCTTGGGTGAGGATTTTAAAAATCTCCAGGAGTTGACTCTGAGAATTTGTCTTGCTGCTTACGCCATCCAGGTGACTCCTGTAATCTGGCAAGTGTGGGAGACACCACCTCTGGAATAGGCAGCATTATCTACCCCAGGTCACCAAGCTAAGGAAGAAAGCCTCAGTCCCAGAGCCCCTGCTCCACCATGTGGCCCCAGCCACTGCCCTTTATCAATAACGCACAAAGCAGACTCAGGCCTGCCTTGCACACTGACAAAGCTGCTACTCCCAGCTCAGATCAGACACAGCAGTCAGGCAGAGGACACCACCCCTCTGGCCTGCTGATAACTAGCCCTGATGATATTAGGGGAGCAGTTGGGGCTATTTGGAACAGGACTGTTCTGGAAGGACTTTCCCCCCCTTTCTCATCAAACCCTCCCTTGAGTCACTGGAAGGACTTTTCCCCTCTTTGTCATCACCACCCTCCTTTGAATGACTCACAGATCTCCACTCCCTGTTTTGGAGGCATGGCCCTGCACAAGCCGTAAGGATAGACTGTCATTTAGCTTTTCTTTTTGCCTTGCATCATTATTGGTTCCAAATATCACGTTTTCTCTTGCAAATGCTCTCAGGTAGTGATGTCACAACTTCTGTTGCCTTTGTAACAACAGAATTACAGTGCAGTCCAGTCACTTGTCAGGAATCAAGAAACAGAACAATTTAGGCAACATCCATCCCTGGAAAGACCTTTGAGCGTTTATTGAACTTAACTAATGAAAAGACAGAAGAAGCCTAAGTTTCATTATAAATGGACACACAAGTGTCCCCAGGTGTTCTTTTTTATAGTATCTCATGCTTAGATTGGACTGATGGGCCAAGAGAGATAAAGCAGTGTTGGTTAGGTCAAACATGGCAAGGTATTGCTATCTCCTTGATTTATGCCTGTGAGGTAGTTGCTCATCTCTCCAGGCAAACCTTTACCTTCCTCTCTTAAAAAGGGGATAAATCTGCTTTCGTGACCCTATCATGACCTTTGTAAATAAAATGCTTAATTGAACACAATGTAGCCCTCCACCGAGGTAAATTAATTCCATCCTACTACTATCTGGGATTCCAAGCAGGCATTAACTGTGTGGTATGTTGCCCATAACTCATTACGTGAGTGAGTTAAAAGAATTAGCCAAATGACCTTTTCAGAAGCCACCCATCCTTAAATAGAGGAAAATACGTTCTGGTTTTGATAAATGTAATGATGCTCCTGATCCACCGCCACTAACAGATACACATGGAGATGCGAGTACAAAGGATAATGCTTGACATGTTCCGGACTCCCAACCATTGCTTGTCCAATGATCAAAGAAATGGACTGGATTTCTTGACCTAAGCTGCCTAAATGCTGGTCTCCGGTCCTTTGGAAGTCTCTGTACTTGTTTGGAAGGGGACTGGTTGAAATGAAGGGTCCAGTCTGTACCCAACTATTCAAGTGCTGCCACCCAGAGATTCCAAAGCACTCCACGAGGGTTCCTGGGCAGCCCTGGGAAGGGGGTTCTACTGACCTGATAGGCCCGTTGTTCTCCATGGCTTTCCTCAGTTTCAGGGGTGGGAGAGGCCCTCCGTGCACTGTGAAAAACTCTACTTCCGGAAGGGGAGGCTCTGAAGACATGTTGAAAAGAAGAAAAGAGTATGATCAGAATAAGTAGAAGCAGGAAGAAAGTGGTCCTCGTGGGGTCATCAAAAGGAACGGTTTAACGTAAGAAGTGATGAGCATATTCAGATACATCATGCTGCAACATGGATGAATCTTAAAAACATTACCCTAAGTGAAATAAGTCGGACACAAAAGGACAAATATTGCATGATTCCACTTTTGTAAAACAGCTATAACAGGCGAATCCACAGACACAGGGAAGTAGATTAGAAGTTGCCGAGGACTGAGGAGGCTGGGTCGGGGAATGCAGAGTTACTGCTTATCAGTCAACAGAGTTTCTGTTTGGGGTGATAAAAACACTTTAGAATCAGGTAATGGTGAAAACATTGTAAATGTACTCAATGCCGATAAATTCTGTACTGGAAAATGGTTAAAATGGTACATTCTATGTTACATACATTTTACCAGAATAAAGTAAGAAGCGACACCCAGCACTGGCAGAGGGTGGATGCTCTGGACATTTTCATTCACTGAGTGGACAGATCCCTAGTTGGTGGAGAAGACCAGCACATTAGACTTCTAGATCCTTTATAATCACACAGTTCTCTGTCTTTATTTTGCTCTCCCCAGCAATCAAACTCCCCAAATGGACTTTCCACTGGGAGGAGAATATACTAATTGTCTGACTCTGGTGTTCTAGCATTTAACCAGAAGCTACATTCATGTACCAGCTGCCATTCTGCCTTATGGATGAACTGGTCACTAACCAAATGCACAAGACTTTTCCTGTACATGCCTCATCTCACTTAATCTTCTCAGCAATGCTACTGAGTAAATGAGATTTACAGACAGAGGGAGGAAGAGAGAAAGAGAAGGAATAAAATATCAGTGTCCCCCGCTCCTGGCCCTAAACCCTGCCACAATGAAATCAATGACTAGGAGACCAGAATAGACTCTATTCACCCAATTAGAATATAGCTTTGAGGTAGAAATTCTCACTCCAAATTTTAACAAATAAAAACGTAGGCCTTTCTAGATAGTTTTAAAAGCTCTATTGAAAATGGCAGAGGCAGCTTTGTGATCACAAGAGGCTTAGAGCTATGATAAAGTTATACACCTGGGCAAGGGGAGGGAGGAGCCTACGGCACACGGAAACAGTTATCTGCAGGAGCAGGAGGCGAGAGGGTGCGGGCAGCACTTCAGTATGGAGGAGGATGAGTCCAACTGGGTAGAGGCAGGCTCAGTAGTTGAGTGTTGACCTATGAACCTGGAGGTCACGGTTCGATTCCCAGGCAAGGCACATGCCTGGGTTGTGGGCTCCATCCCCAGTGTGGGATGTGTAGGAGGCAGCCAATCAATGATTCTCTCTCATCACTGATGTCTCTATCTCTCTCTTCTTCTCCCTTCCTCTCTGAAATTAAAAAAAAAGAGAGAGAGAGATTCTTAGCAGAGGCATATTTTAGAAGTACAATTTAGATGGCTCATTGGAAGGTTAACTGGAAAAGAGCACGTGTACAGGCCATCTAAAATCTAGGTGAGCAGTGCTTGAGGTGTGAGGCCAGTGATGGCACGGAGACGGAAGAAGAGGGCCAGATGGGGAGAGATAGAACAGGAAGTGGTGGAAGACAAGGAAAGGGAAGGAATCTGGGCCTGGGTTTTGGCCTCTGAGTCAGTGATGACGACCTTCATCAAGGTCCAAGGGGGAAGTTCAGAAGCAGCTCACTAGTGGCCCTGTGAAGTTTGACATGCTTGCAGAATTGTTCAGCGGCCAGCTGGACACACACATCTGTTTGCTTCTAGCCTCTTGGCTAAGATCAAGTGTAGAACTATAGGTCCGGAGCTCAGCAGCACACTGTGGCGGTGCCATGGAGTCAGTCATCAGTAGGTGAGGCTACGGTTATCGTGGGACAGAATAAATGCATCTGAGAAAAGATGGGCCCAGAGGGAACCACTGGGCAACCCAGGCCTCTAGGACCAAGTGGAAGAGTGAGAGTCCCCTGCAGCTTTTGTTACGCAGCGCTAAATCTGGAATTCCTTCCAACGTCACCAGGTTTGGTCACTCGGATGATGTACGAAACCTGTGGAATTGCCGGGAACCTCAGGAGGCGACCTGGAACAGCCCCTGCTTACAGTCAGGGCCTCACACAGAAGTGCTGAAGGTCTAGGCTGTTTCTAAGAGGCGTCCAGAAAGAGAGCCCATACTGACACTTGCGAGCGAGACCAGCTAGGTTCTGGGTAAGGACCCGAAGAAGGGCAGGCAGTTGGCAAAGCCCGGGCCCATGCCCCGCGGGAATGTGCCCCTTCCAGTGTGAGGCTTTCTGCCCCCAGCCCTCATGCTACCACTGAGATGCCCTTCTGTTTGAGCTGTTCTGGTGTCTCAGTAAAGTTCAGCGGTTTTTGTCACACATTTCCTGTTCTCTGCCCAGAGGGAAATGAGCTCTTTCTATGTGAGAACCCTCCGGAGGCTTTTAAGTTATTCCTCTGTTTGATCTTCTCTGAGAAGAAAAACTCTAGTTCTCCTAACCTTTTAAAACCACCCGTTTCTCCCTTTCTCACCCCCCTCGCCCTCGGTAACAGCAGAACCAAGTGCTCGCTCAGCTCTGAAAGGCGCACCCACAGCCGAGGAGCAGGGAGCCCTCCGAGGCGCTTGGTCTTCAGTTCCGAAGGTGCCACTACCATCAGGGTGACTCAGTCCCGTGTGCTTTCTGCTCGGCCTGCGCGAGGCCTTCCCACCTGAGATTTCGACAGTCCGCTCCACCTCCCTAATGTGCACACCTGAACTTCAGCACGCTCCTTCTCACTCAGCCCCCTTTCCAGGTGAAAGGACATTAACTTCTAGCCCTATTTCCCAAGGTCCTGTTCCCCATGCCCCCAGCTGCTGTGATCGGCAGATTTGTTCTCCTTTCCGTGAGCAGCTAACGGTTAGCCTGGTTAGCCTCGTGGCTGATTGAAACCAAATCAGATTCCGAGCAAGAAGTGGGTGGTGTCTGCAGAGCGCCGTTCTTTCCTCGGGTGTGTGAGGCGGGAGGACTCAGAAGGCCCCTCACAGCCATTCGCAGGTGTTGACAACATCCAGCCCCTCCGAGAAGCAAAGGAAAACCTGGGGCTGCCCTGTGGGAAAACTTTAAAGAGTGTGGAGGATGGCAGTGAAGGAGAACTGGAGAATCTGAACTGGAAAATATTAAATATATTCTAAAATTACAATAATTGGAAGAGTAAGATATAAGCACAGGGCAGGTAAAGGAACGGAAGAAGCTAGGACAGTCTTGAAAGAGACCCAAATAATTGGAAAAAAAATTTTTTTAATAAGAAGATAATAAATGGAGAGACCCAAGTAATAAATGAAAGTAAACAAATGTGTGACATGAATAGTCTTCCCAAAGGTGACAGGAAACTGGCTTATCGTCTGGGGGGGAAACTACCATGTAAATTTAGCCTTACACCATACATCCAAACCAATTCCAAATGGATCTAAATTTAACCGTGAAAAGCAAAGATATTAAGAAGCACTAGAAAACAAGAATCAATCTGATTTCAGGGTAGGGAAGGCTTTTCTTGGCATGGCCAGAGGCAGAAACCATAAAGGAATCGATGAAATTGATCACATGAAAATTTTTAAATGTCAAAAATAATATTGAAAAGAAAATTGAAGTGTAAATAACCTGGGGGTTGTGATAGGTAGAACAAAAGATTAATTTCATTAATGTAGGTAAACTATTAAAATCCATAGAGAAAAGAGGTAATGTAAGGGCAAATGTGTTAAAATTCTGCTAAAACCCACCCAAATGAACTAAAAGAACCAAAAAATAGGAGAAAAATTTATTTGTACTAAAACCAAAGTCCCAACAATATACTATGTAAACTTCAAGTAAATGCAAGGAATTAATACACATAAATAAATATGCATAAATAAAGACACCCCAGTCGTTCTTTTCTCATCCTTACCACCCCACAGAGATCATGACACCCACTCCAGGCAGGATCCATTGAAATGGATGGCAATAGAAGAACTGGTAGCTTACACCATTAGTCATCAGATAGCGCAAGGCTAGCTGCATCTCCCCATCGATAAAGACTTGGCTCCCAGCAAGAAGGAACAATCTGTTTTTCATCTCTAAATCCCCATCAGCACTTAGCCTGGGTCTTTGTACATCACCAATCAATAAATGCCCGCTGAATTAAATTGTTAAGTTGTAGCATGCCCCTCCCCCACTCCTCTGCCCCACAGAAGCCCTGGTTCTGGGTTCCTAGGAGTTCCCATCAGTAAGATTTAGTTTAATGTAAGACACTCAGAAGGGAAATTCCATTCACTTTTCTTCTGGGAAATCAGCTGCTGCATTTTCCAGGGCCAACTCCTTTCCTTGCCTAAGGTGCCTGGTCAAATTCAAGTCCATGATGTTTCTGAAACAAAGCCACATCTTCGACAACCACATGTGCCTCTAAACAAAACAACATATATTCTTTTGATGTAAAGGAACTTTCCCATTCACGTTTTCTAAAAGCCACTGAACGGATTTCCACCTCATCCACCCCTCTCACCTTCTTTCACTGCAACACTGGTCCCTGTCCTTCCGCAGTCCTCGAACTTCAGACCTCTGCTGAAGTCAGCAGTAAAGCAGCGTTATCTACAGCACTAGTTTTCATCCTATTCCCATCAGTAAGATTTTGTTTAATGTAAGACACTCAGAAGGAAAATTCATTCACTTTTCTTGTGGGAAATCAGCTGCTTTGCATTTTCCAGACCCAAATTTCTTGCCTAACATTTCTGGGAAAATTCAAAAGTTCACAATTTTACTAAAATAAAGCCACATCTTAGGCAGGCGTGCGTACCTCTTCACATCAACATATAAGGTTCCCTTTTTTCCTCTTTTATAAAAGGGATGGGTTCCCCCCTCCCCTCTTTCATGAGATCTTAACAGCTTGAATTTTTACACTTTTTTTTTTAAATTGCAAATTCTTTAAAGTAGGGTAGAGTTGGAAAATATGCTGTTGTGGTCTCAATGAATTAAACAGCTCACTAGTGCTCCCTGGTGGCCAGAAGCTCAAATACAGAAGGAATTTAACCAACACTCAGGTACACACTACCCAAAATTTAACCAATGATAACATTTTGTTTCAGATATCTTTGTAAGAAATAAAATAGTCACCGTTTCAGTCCCCTTAGCACCCCTCTCCAATTCCATGTCCTTCTTCCTCTCTTAAAGTTCATCACAAAATGATAAAAAGGGATACTGTTCCTCTTTATCCAGGCCTAGCCACAGCTCCGTGGTGACTCTGTGCATCCAAATACCTTTATTTGGGATGTACCTGTTATCTGGGTCGTTAGGGAGATGAACACGGGAAGGACAGAAGACCAAGCATGAATGCTGACACTGTAGTTGGTACCCGGACGCAGGTCCAAGCACATCTCAGGAGCGTGGCTGCTGCTGGTGATATTAAAGGTGATTTCCTGGGCAAACTCCTCCTGATACCATCTCTGGCCCTGAATGTGGAGCTAGAACACAGAGAAGTTTGCTGGTGAATCACGAGCTTGAAGGGCTGGATCTTTACCTTTCTCATGAACTCTCTTGCTCTTGACTCTTTGAAGTTCCTTTCAAAATGTGAAATGCAGCAATAAGTAAAGGTTAGAGTTGTCATACCACAAATATTGCAGTTACAATATTACCAGTGTGATAAATATATTTTTACTAGAGGCCCGGTGCATAAAAATTTGTGTACTCGGGGGGTGGAGGGGTTCCTCAGCCCGGCTTGTGCTCTCTAGCAATCTGGGACCCCTCAGGAGATGTCCAGCTGCTGACTTAGGCCTGCTCCCTGGGGAATTGGGCCTAAGCTGGCAGCCAGACATCCCTCTGGCAGCCCGGGGGCACTCGGGGGATGTCCACTTGTCAGCGGAAAGCAGGCCTAAGCTGCAGTTGGCCATCCTTAGCGCTGCTGAAGAGGCAGGAGAGATGTGCTGGCAGGTGGCAGCCTGGCTTGAGGCTTGAGCAGAGCTCCCCCTGTGGGAGCACACTGACCACCAGGGGCCAGCTCCTGTATTGAACATCTGTCCCCTGGTGGTGAGTGTGTGTCATAGTGACCAGTCATTCCCAGTTGTTCTGCTGTTAGGGCCAATTTGCATATTACCCTTTTATAATGTAGGATAGAGGCCTGGTGCATGGGTGGGGGTCGGCTGGTTTGTCCTGAAGGGTGTCCCGGATCAGGGTGGGGGTCCCGCTGGAGTGCCTGGCCAGCCTGGGTGAGGGACTGATGGCTGTTTGCAGGCAGGCCACATCCCCTTCAGGGAGGGGGTCCCTGCTAGGGTACCTGGCCAGCCTGGGTGAGTGGCTGTTTGCAGCGAGGGTCCCTGCTAGGGTACCTGGCCAGCCTGGGTGAATGGCTGTTTGCAGCAAGGCTGGCTGGAATTTATTTAACTTCTAAAGTTGAAACTTTGTTGCTTTAACCAGAGCCCAGGTCAGGTTGCCCCTGACAACTCAGGCTCCCAGCACTTCCTTGGGCCCAAGACTGGAAGCAGGTCTCTGGGGTTTATTTATCTTCTATAATTGAAACTTTGTTGTCACAGCCAGCCTAGGCAGACAGGAACCTTAGCTTCCTGCATCGCCAGGGCAAGCCTCCTGCTTGTTCCAGCTCTGTGGCTGCCGGCCACCATCTTGACTTGGTTAATTTGCATACAGTTTGCTCTGATTGCCTGGTGGGCATGGCTTGGCTGGTGAGTGTGGCTTAGATGTAACAGAGTGAGGGTCAATTTGCATATTACTCTTTTACTAGATTAGATACCAAAATGCACAAAAGGTCGAGGGCCAAACACTGGCAACTTTCTCTTTCTTGTTCTCACATACACAATACATAGTTCAACATTAAAGTCTTTTAGCAAAATTTTAGAAGCAAAGCCGAAGAACTTTTCCCTAGAAAGGAAATTAAGAATCTGACGTAAGGCCCTGGCTGGCGTGGCTCAGTGATTACAACCATTGGCCCACGCACCTGAGGGTCTCGGGATTGAATCCTAGTCAAGGGCACCCTGGGATGCAGGTTCGATCCCAGGCCCAGGTCAGGGCACATGAGGGAGGCAACCAATTGATGTGTCTGCTCTCTCACATCTCTCTCTTTCTCTCTCTCTCTCTCTTTCCCTCCCCCCTCCTCCCTCCCTCCCTTCCTTCCACTCTCTAAAATATCAACGGGGAAAAACATCATTGGGTGAAGATTAACAACAACAACAAAAATCTGAAGTAGGGCTTCTCCAAAGCAGAACGTGAATTAGGATACCCTTAGCGGGTCTGATGAAACCTGGGAAGGGTTTTTCCCCTCTGCCCACCCTTTCTGACATTCTCTATACTTTCCTGTAACATTCCAGTACCTGCGCCGATACACACACACATGCTTCTTTCTACTTAATTCCTTTTAGTAACAGCTCATCCCATGATCTTTCACTTTCTTACTGACAACCACATCTAGCTTCCAAAGTTCCCCTGGACTCTCTAGGCAACACATTCAGACCCTGGACAGGGACACTGGTGTGCAGAGACACACACATGCAAAAGCCTTCTGATTCCTCCTCAGATCCTGCCTGAAGATCAACTCTCAACTCTGCTCCAGCCTACGTGCTCACACCCAAACACCTCTCCTGGCTTTCTCATCAGTCCCCAAGGTCACTCTTGTCAAAAATGCAGAAGTGGCCATTTTATTGCTTCTGATTGTAATTGTCACTATAATTGACACTCTTATTGGCAATGGCAGCTATGTAAGTAGACTTTTAGGTACATTGATATTTTTTAAACCTCCCACACAAACACACATCAACAGAGTAACTTTCAGTAACTTACTAAGTACATTTCCTCTCTACCAGATATCTTCATGTTTCTCCATCTCAAGCAGGTTTCATTAAATATTGAAGTGTTGCTGATGGTCTGTTTAACTGCAGGGAGAAAAGAATGAGAAATCAATGGACACGCTGTACAAAAATACTACCTTTTCATTTTCCAAGGATAAGCATTTACATAGAATGATTTCAGCAGTATTTTAATTTACAAATGAGTGGTAGTAACACACTTTTATATTTATGTAAAATCAGACTTAATGAAAGATGTAGGATTACAAGATGCTCAATCAGAGGATCCCTTTTAAAAATTATTTAAATCTGCCTGGCTGCTATGACTCGGTGGTTGAGCATCAACCTATGAACCAGGAGGTCATGGTTCATTCCCAGTCAGGGCACACACCTGGAACTGAGGGCTCAATTCCCAGTAAGGGGCGTGCAGGAAGCAGCCAATCAATGACTCTCCCCCTCTCCCTTCCTCTCTCTGAAATCAATAAAATAAAATAAAAACATATTTTAAAAAAAATACGATAGTTTTCTAAAAACTATTTAAATATCTAAAATTCCTACAAACTCCCTTGGTTTACTTAAGTTAAAACAGCAACTCATTGTACCAGCTTTGGACAGCATCACTTACACAAATAAGCATCAGTGTGCAATTCTCGGCCGAGGGTAACATCTCAGCCCTGAACGGAGACTCGCTCTGTGAGGAACTGAACATCCCTATCTTAAGCAGTCAGACTTTTCAAGATGGAAAGGGGGATGGGGATGGGCTTCTATTGGTTAGGCTTCCTCATCTCTTATGATCAAAGTTCTTGTTGGCCTCTGCTCCGTTTCCTGGTAATCAATCCGAAGTGAGTTCAGATCTAGTCCAGTGTAACAAAGAAGCAACCTCCACCCCCCGGCTTTTTAAAATAAAGACTATTTTTCAAAACTCTGATATCAGATATCTACCACCTTCAATAATTATCACTGTCCCTAAACTGAAGAGAAAAGGGAGCAGACGTGCTAAGAAGTTTCATAGGAACCCGCTGTGATAATTAAGAAGTGATAAAGACAACTCCCAACGCATCTGAAAAAGACGTCTCATGGGAGCCACGTCTTTATGGGTAAGCCCCTGGCCAACAGGTTCCTACGAATGAAGTCTAGTTGGTCAACGTGGGAGTTCTTTATGCATCGGGTGGCTTTGTCCAGAGAAAACCTGTCCTGCGGGTCACATGCTGTCCTCTAAATGTTGTAAGACAGAGTAAGTAAGAAGGTATAGATGATTCAGGATAACAAACCTCACTTCTGGACAGAGAAGATGTTTTTAGAGATAAGTAGTAGTGGCCCAAGGAACCTCACACTGATGACACATACAGAAAAGAAATAACTTCGCTACTATTTACTCAGTTCCAGGCTATACAAAAAGGTGGCAAGTTCCCCGGTTCATTCACGATGACTAGATAATCACACACCCAAATGGTACATGGATGGCACGACCAATCACTAAACACACTATGCCAAACTTATTACTATAAATACTAAAATCGAAAATAAAACATTAGCGAATAGGCAGTTAATTCAAAGTACAATACACTATGATCAACAAGAGAGATTTATTCTGGCAATACAGAGATGACCATTATTGGGAAAGCTATTAATAGATGAAAAGAGAAAATAACATGTGGTTATTTTTATGATTATAATGGTTAATACATTTAATAATTAGGATTAATACATTCCTAACTAAAAATCTTAGTAAACTAAGATTTAATTTGATAGAAACTCCTTAATTTAAGTGTTTATTAGAAGCCACCATGCTTATAGAGCATTCTCAGTAAAACAATGAAGCAATTTCTACAAAAGTTAAGAACAATACAAGGATGCATGGTCTCATAGCTATTAGTTAGCATTAGTCAGAAGATTCCAGACAATCAGAAAGAGGCAAGAAAAAATGAGTTATAAATACCAGGAAGAGAACAAATGACGCAACTGCCAGTAAACCTAAGAGAATCAACCGAAAAACAAATATAAAATGGCTTGAAAACAGAAAAACAAATAGTAGGAGTTTGGCAAAATGCACACAACCACAAGAACATAGAAAAACTAATAGTTTCCTATATGGCTGCAAGAACAAGTATGGTAGGCTGAATAACAGCCCCCAAACAAGTCCACACCTTGGTCCCTGGAATCTGGGAGCACGCTACATCGCCTGGCAACAGGTCTTTATAAATGTGATTAAGATAGGGAGATTTCCCGGAGATTTTCCTGGGTTAGTCACATAAGCCCAATATAGTAACAAGGGTCCTGATAAGAGGAAGACAAGAAAATTAGAGTAACTGGTTGGTTTGGCTCAGTTGGTTAAGCACCATCCTGTGCACCAGAAGGTCTCCAGTTCAAATCCAGGTCAGGGCACATGCCCAGGTTTCAGGCAGGTGGACTTTTCTCAACCTATCTCTCTCTCTCTCTCTCTCTCTCTCTCTCAAGTCAATTAAAAAAGAAATAAAAAGGCCCTAGTCTGTTTGGCTCAGTGGATAGAGCATCAGTCTGTGGACTGAAGGGTCCCATGTTCGATTCCAGTCAAGGGCACATGCCCAGGTTTCAGGCTTGATCCCCAGTAAGTAGTGTGCAGGAAGCAGCCAATTAATGATTCTCTCATCATTAATGTTTCTATCTCTCTCTCCCTCTTCTTTCTTCTCTGAAATCAATAAAAATATATTTTAATAAAAAGAAAATCCAGGTTAGAAAAAGATGTGTGGACAAAAGCAGAGGTTAAACTGATGAGCTTCAAAGATGAAGAATTCCACCAGGAATGTAGGCAGGCTCCAGAAACTGGAAAGGGCAAAGAAATGGATTTTCCCCTTTTTATAAGATAGTAAATTTGTGTTGCTTTAAGCCACTAAATTTGCAGTAACTTATACCAGCAAATGAAAGTAAAACACCAAATAAAAGACAATAGAAAAAGTCAAAGATCCCTGTTCACAAGAGAAGACACCAGGAATAGCCCTGGAAGGATAGTTCCGTTAATTAGAGCATCATCCCAATATACTAAGGTTGTGGGGTTGATCCTCCAGTCAGGTTCAAGCTCTCTCTCTCTCTCTCACTCTCTCTCTCAAATAAATAAATGAAGCCCTAGCCGGTTTGGCTTAGCGGATAGAGCGTCAGCCCGTGGACTGAAGGGCCCCTGGTTCGATTCTAGTCAAGGGGACATGCCCAGGTTGTGGGCTCAATCCCCAGTAGGGTGTGTGCAGGAGGCAGCCAATCAGTCAGTGATTCTTTCTCATCATTGATGTTTCTATCTCTCTCTTTCTCTCCCTTCCTCTCTGAAATCAATAAAAATATATTTAGTAGATAGATAGATAATTTGTTTTAAATATTAAAAAAACAAAAAACAAAAAAACACCATGAACAAACTTCCAATATCTGGAAATAAATCTAACTAGAAATGTCCAAGAGTTGCAGGAAGATTTTTTTTTTAACTTTTTTTTTCTGAAGGACAAAGAAGAAAACAATAAAGAGAGAAATGACACATGTGCAAACAGAAAGATTCGCAGGTGAAAAGAAATCAGTACTCTGCCAATGAATCTATAAATGGAATGTACTTCCAATGACGATTCCGATGGCCCTCCTTGAAATGGGGTAAGTTTACACATTCATTCGATGACTATTCAGAAAGTGCTTACTATGTGTCAGGCATGCTCTACTTGTTGGCCTCTAAACATAAGGATAAAGTGGTGAACAAAGTCCCTGCACCTCATGGAATTCATTCTAGTTAGAAAGGTCGAAAATAAAGTTACAAATAAATAAAACTATAATCTTGTGGGCCAGTAGAGACTATAAAGAAAAGCATCGTTAATAGGAAAGCTAGCACGCCCAGGGAAGGCCCTCTGTGGATGTGACACATAAGTAGAGACCTGAAGGATGTGAGTGAATGAGCCACCAGGAAGGGAGACAGAAGGGTCACACCAAGGGCTCCAAGGCCAAAGGCCCAGATGCAGGAATCAGTTGGGCACACACATTCAACAGAAAGCAATTACTGCTGAATTCCTTGTGGGAAATGCATGAGAATCGCAAAGGGAAAAGATATTGAAAGAGGACACAACAAGGTATCAGTACCTATTCTAAAGGTATAACAGTGTTTCGCAACCTTTTTTTCATTAGAGTCCCATAAGCAGTCTTTTTTATTTTTTTAAATACATTTTTGTTGATTTCAGAGAGGACAGGAGGGGGAGAGAAACACCAACGATGAGAATCACTGGCTGGCTGCCCCCTGCAGGCCCCCTACTGGGGATCAAGCCCGCAAGTACATGCTCTTGCCGTAATCAAAACGCGGGACCCTTCTGCCTGCAGGCCAATGCTCTATCCGCTGAGCCGACGCAGCCAGGGCCATCAACAGTCTTTAAAACAGCATCTCTGTGGTGTTCGGGGCTAACACCACAGAACACTGTGTTTCTTAGATACTGTGTGTGTACTGTGCTTCATATATAAATAGAATAATATTCTTTTGCCCCTCAATAACCAATTTTTGACCCCTGAAGTTGGTATCACCCCCATTAAGAGTGCTACAGTAATTAAACAGTTTGTAACTACCAACGGTATAAGCGAAATAAATAGAGCAACCCTGGTCAGTGTAGCCCAGTGGTTGAGCATCAACCTATGAGCCAGGAGGTCACAGTTTGATTCCCAGTGAAGGCACATGCCCAGGCTCAATTCCCAGGAGAGGGCGTGTAGGAGGAAGCCGATCAATGATTCTCTCTCATCATTGATGTTTCTATCTCTTTCCTTCTCCTTGGCCCTTCCTCTTTGAAATGAATAAAAAATGTATTTAAAAACAAACAAACAAATAAATTGATCGATGGAATACAATAGAATCCAGAAATCAATCTATTTATGCATGGGGATTTATAAACAGTGAAATTTCAAATCAGTGGAAAATAAATTGAGTTGGGAAATAGTTATCCTTAGAGATAAGCTAATAGTAGACTCCCACATGGTGTTGGGTATGCACACGTAATAGTACAGTAGTGGCGGGTCTGCGATTCCTCCTGCTCACAGGAATGCAGGAGAGCAACTCTGGACAAAATCAATCGGTACTGCCTCTGTACTCCCTTAGTACCTTGCAAACACCTCAATTACATTTTTGTTTGTTTGTTAATCCTCACCTGAAAATTTTTTTTCTTATTGATTTATAGAGAGAGTGAGAGGAACAGAGATTAGGAGGGGAAGAGAGAGAGAGAAACATCTATGTGAGAGAGACACATCGATTGATTGCCTCCCATCCCACCCCAATTGGGGTCAGGGATCAAACCTGCAATCCAGGTACATGCCTTTGACCAGAAATCGAACCGAAGACCCTTAGGTGCATGGGCCGATGCTCTAACCACTGAGCTTACTGGCCAGGCCTCAATTACATGTTATGCATTGTATTACTGTTGATCCTTGTTTACCACCCCATTGAACTGAGAGCTCCTCCTTCATCGTGTCCAGGATGGCGGCAAGCACAGCATTTCTAGTCATTTAAACATAAACAATCAGCAATAAGGGAAAGGCTAAGCACTTCATATCATAGTAACCCGATGGAACAGAGGTGCTCTGAATAAGACACAGTTTCTGCCCTTAATATGTATTTCATCTAGGAGAAGAGTTACGCTCTCTATCAGTATAACAAAAATACAAGAGAGTGCGCAACAAATGTCATAAGGTAAATGTAAGTAATAATTAACATTTGGTAGATGCTTATTGTGTATTAGGAATTGTGCTGGTTCTCCATAACCCATTCAATCTCACAAGTCTATGAGACTCCAGATATGAGAAAGGTACTGCTTCTGGGAAAGAAGAGAATTAATAGGGAGGACTTGGTGTCCTTGGAAGACCACGTGGTGATGGGAAAAATCAGAGGGAAATGCAAGATTCCGCAAGGCAAAAGAGAATCCCAGAATAGAATACACAATTCATCCCCACCCTCTCCAAAAAAAACAACAAAAATATCCTCTAAAGGAACTGCACTTCACTCAATGACAGAAGAGGGCACTCTTAACCTAGAAATCTTATTAATCCTCTTAATTACCAATTATGTCTAAGGAATTAATAGACATTAAGAAGAAACTTTATTACAAAGCCACTGTTCTCAAAACTGCCTGGTACTAGCGTAAGAACAGACATATAGAGCAATGGAATAGAATAGAGGACCCAGAAATCTACCCAAACCACTATGCTCAATTAATATTTGACAAAGGAGGCAAGAACACAATGGAGTCAAGACAGTCTCTTCAATAAATGGTGTTGGGAAAATTGGACTGATACATGCAAAAAAAAAAAAAAAAAGAAAGAAACTAGACCACCAACTTACACCATACACAAAAATAAACTCAAAATGGATAAAGGACTTAAACATAAGTCAGGAAGCCATAAAAATATCAGAGGAATCCACAGCCAGCAAAATCTCAGACATATGCTGAAATAATTTCTTCACCGACACAGCTCCTAGGGCAATGGAAACTAAAGAGAAAATAAACAAATGGGACTACATCAAAATATAAAGCTTTTACACAACCAAAGAAACCATCAACAAAACAACAAGAAAGCCCACTGCATGGGAGAACATATTTGCCAATGATATCACCGATAAGGGTTTAATCTCCAACACTGACAGGGAACTCATACAACTTAACAAAAGGAAGATAAACAAGCCAATCAAAAAATGGGCAACGGACCTAAATAGATACTTTTTGAAAGAAAACATAAGAAAGGCCAAAAGACATATGAAAACATGTTCAAAGTCACTAATCATCTGAGAGATGCAAATCAAAATGACAATGTGGTCCCATCTCACACCTGTCAGAATGGCTATCATCAACAAATCAACAAATGACAAATGCTGGCGAGGATGCAGAGAAAAAGGAACCTTCATGCACTGTTGGTGGGAATGCAGACTGGTGTAGCCACTGTGGAGAACAGTATGGAGTTTCCTCAAAAAACTAAAAATGCAATTGCCATTTGACCCAGTGATCCCACTTCTAGGACTATATCCCAAGAAACTAGAAACACCAATCAGAAAGGATATATGCACCCCTATGTTCATAGTGGCACAATTTACCAAAGCTAAGATTTGGAAACAGCCTCAGTGCCCATCAGCAGATGAATGGATTAGAAAACTGTGGTACATCTACACAATGGAATACTATGCTGCAGTAAAAAAGAAGGAATTCTTACCATTTGCCAGAGCTTGGATAGAACTGGAGAGCATCATGCTAAGTGAAATAAGCCAGTCAGAGAAAGATAAATATCACATGCTCTCACTCATTTATGGAATATAATGAACAACATAAAATGATGAACAAAGACAGATCCAGAGACAGACAAGCATCAATCCAACCATCAAACCTCAGAGGGAAGGTACGGGAGGGTGGAGGTAAGAGGGAGAGATCAACCAAAGGACTTGTATGCATGCATATAAGCCTAACCAATGGACATAGACAACAGGGAGGTGAGGGCATGAGAGGGGTAGGGGGGCAATGGGACAATAAGGTCACATATGTAATACCTTAATCACTGAAGAAAAAGAAAAAGAAAGTATAAAAAAATAAACTTTAATCAAAATATTTCAAATAGCTCCAGACTGGTGTGGCTCAGTTGGTTGGTTGTGCACCAAGGGTGGCAGGTTCGATTCCTGATCAGGGCATATATCCAGGTTCTGGGTTCCATCCCTCTCTCCTCACCCCCTTTCCTCTCTCTAAAAACACAACTTTAAAAAAAAGAATTAAAATGAGATTAAAAAGAAGTAAAAACATTTAATAGGCAGTTGAAATGGAATATAGACAAAGATCCAACATATGTATAATCAAAGTCTCCAAAGAAGAAAAACATTGTAACAGGAAACATTTAAATCTATAGTCCAAGATAATTTTACAAAAGTTATAAGTATAAACTGAAAGGGCTCACCAGATACCTGAGAAAGGTCAACCAGAACAATCAAGCCAAGTAAAACGATTAGACAAAGAAAAATCCTCAGCATCTCCACTCAAAGAAATAAATAAGGTCCAAAGGCAAAAAAAAAAAAAAAAAAAGGCTGCATCAGACTTCTTAAATTCTATATAAAAAGCAAGGTAATAATAGCACTGAATTTTAAGGAAACTCAAATCAAGAAAGTGTAAAGCAAGATTTTTATATCCGGCCAAGTAATCTTTCAAGTGTCAAGGCCACAGAGAAGTTTTAAACAAGCAAGAACTCAGGGGCAAGAACTCAGGGAACACTGTACTGTTGAGGAGTCTACTAGATGATGAGCTTCATCCAAGAGGTAACTAGAGGAACTGCAGCAGATAGACTGATAGGAACTATCTGATATATTAAATTGTAGACTTAATACAAAAATAAAGGTGGGACAAGGTAGAAGAAAAATATAAATGGTATGTGTTCTGATAAAGTAAAAATAAAACACCTAAAAATTGGGAGGAGGAGAGATAGAAAGCAAAAGGAAAATAGAATAGACCAATTTGACTGTCATATAGTCAATAAATGAAAGGTTAAGCATACCATTAAAAAGTGACAAATGGTCCCTGACCACTTTGGCTCAGTGGATAAAGCATAGGCCTGCAGACTGAAAGGTCCCAGGTTTGATTCCGGTCAAGGGCATGTACCGTGGTTGCCAGTAGGGGGTGTGCCCAAGGCAGCTGATGGATGTTTCCCTCTCATCAATGTTTCTGACTCTCTGACCCTTTCCCTTCCTCTCTGTAAAAAATAAATAAAAAATATATTTAAAAAAAAAGTGACAAATGGTGAAAAGTTATGTAAGAAAACAGGAGACAGAGCACTTTTAAAAGGTACAAAGTTAGCCATCAGAAAATATATATGTAAACCTTCTTACAAACAAACAAACAAATAAACTGATAAAATAGCAAAAAACTCACATAAAAATACAGAAAATACAACATAATACATACAGTAAGATGAAATAGTAGGACAGAGTTGAGTCCAAACATATTAATAACTGTAAATTTATTTAACTTATTAAAAATATGTTAGTAAAAAGGGTTTTCAATTTGTCTCACAATGCAAGATCCAACTATATTCTGTATGCCTAAAGGACACCTAAAATAAAGTGATTCAGAAAAGATAAAGTGATGGGCCATAGTGGAACAAAGAAATGGAAACCATAAGAAACTAGGGGTTGTAATCCTGATTTAGGTCGAATTCAACACAAAGAGCATTAAATAGGACAAAGAA
>PVJC01012099.1:0-40257 GCA_004026665.1 Murina feae | reverse complement strand
GCCACCCAGACCGGAGGCACCCTTTTGGCCATTTCCCAGCAATTGACCATGCTATGAAATTTCCAAAAGGATCCCTTTTGTTGGTAAAGCCCACCAGGCTTTCCTGCCATAGCAAACAATAACCTCCATTCTTCCTCCCCCGGCACTGTCAAGGAAAGGGCCATTGGGGAGATTTCTCCACCCAGACTAGGCTGTGCTGAGCTGTCCTGGAGCAAATGTAATTTCTGCCCGCATTTTGGCTAAAAGGTCTCTTCCCATTAGAGGCACTGGATAGTCTGGCAAGTACAGGAACTCATGAATTACTTGATGACCACCAAGTTGGCATTGGCGAGGCCGGCACAACGGTCTATGAATCTGAACTCCAGAAGCTCCAACAATGGTGACCTCCTTTCCTGAAAGAGGCGCTATTTTCCGTGTGACTACTGAGTTCTCAGCTCCAGTATCAAACATAAAGTCCACAGTCTGGCCCCCAATTTTCATTCTGACCGTAGACTCGTGGCAGCCTAGCTGAAAAGAGCCTGGTCTGTAATCAGTCATTGCCAGCCCAATGAGGTCTGCTTCAGGTGGCTCTGGTTGATAGCGACTAGGTGGAAAAGGGGGCCCACTTTTCTTACTTTGCTGTTTGGGACATTCATTCTTCCGTTGTCCTGTCTCCTTGCAGTAGGTACACTGGTCTCATCTCACTCTTCCTTTCCACCCCTGATTTGCATTCTCGCTTCCCTTTCTGATCTGTCTGAGAGCCTGAGCCTCTAAAAGCAACTGTCTCCTTTTTTGCCATTATATCTCGGTTGATGAAAACCTGGTTCGCTATCTCTAGCAATTCGGTGGCATTTTTTTCCTGCAAACCCTTGTAGCTTCTGCAATTTCCTCCTGATATCAGGCTGGGCTTGGCCTACAAAAGTGGCATTTACCATGGTTTGATTTTCTGGGGCCTCAGGGTTAAAGGGGGTGTAGATCCGGTATACCTCACACAGTCTCTCATAGAAAGCTGCTGGGCTTTCATCAGGCTTTTGAAAAACCTCAGAGATTTTAGCCATATTGGTGGGCTTTTTTGTTCTGGCCCTGACCCCATAGAGGAAGCTCAGCCGATATCTTTCTAGCCTGGTCTTCCTGTCTTCTGAGTTTAGGTTCCAACCGGGTTCTCATCTGGAAAGGCCTCCCTGGCCCATCTGTCTGTATCTAATACTCCTGCGGGGGCCTGGGTCTGGAGCCACTTTTGAGCCTCTGATATTACTCTCATGCGCTCTTCAGTGTTAAAGAACATGAAAAGGAGCTGCTTGCAGTCCACCCAGGTGAGCTTTTGGGTCTGGAAGATCGTTTCTAGGAGATCTATTAGGGCCTGAGGTTTTTTCCAGAATAAGCTGGGTTGTGATGTTTCCAATTCAGGATGTCACTTGTGGTAAAGGGCTGATAGTAGTAATACATTGGCCTTCCTTCCTGTAAGGTCCCATCTTTGCCAACCAGTTGGGCACGCCAAATCTCCCTGAGGGGCATCTGACGTGCTGGTTGTGGTCTGGGTCCTAGTTCGGCTGAACGCAAATGCCACCCAACTGGCTCTGGAGAGCCCGGTTGAGGAGAGACAGAAGGGGGTGCTGTTTCCAGACTTTCCAGACCTATCAGTCCAGCAGGAAGGGGGGCGCTTCGTGATCCCGTGGCATATATGGAGGTAGTAAAACTGGCAGGATTTCCTCAGTGGGTCCTGGCAGAACAGGGGGCTGCGTTACCTTCTTAGGGACCTGATTCTTTTCTCCTACCTGCTTTTTTCCTGCTTTCCTCTCTTTAGCCTGTTCCTGCCCTGCCTGCCTCTCTTTAGCCTGTTCCTGCCCTGCCTGCCTCTCCTTAGCTAATAAAATCTTACTCTGTCCCTTCTTGCACACACAGAACCGGACCCAACGCGGTAAGGTTTGAGCAATTCCAAAACTCGTTAACATACATTCCAAGTCAGGTGGGTTTGAGGAGGAGGCACGGCCATGTTTCAGGCCCTCCTCGCCCCCACTTCATCAAATAAACTCCAGTTCAGACAAACAAAACAGAAACAAACATAGAGACACTTTTACATCGGCGCATACTACATTTACACCACAGAGTACCACCAATCAGTTTCAATTTTAAGTTAGAGGAAGACTCTTCCTACAGAAGGGAAAAATAGAAACAGCAGGAGTTTCAGAGAAACTTCCGTCAGTCACCTTAGCATGCCTCCCTCCCGGAGGCTGGGACCTGTAGGGAGGATTTCCCGAAAGAATCCTTAATTCAGCACAGCAGGGGACAGAGCCCTTAAAATCTCTTTGCCCTGCAGAGCTGTGAAACTTTCTTTTGAAAGTCCCAGTTTTTAAATCAAAATAAACTGCTAGTTCAACAAACAAAACAGAAATAACATACGTTGTCCCAACCCCATAATGATCGGTGACTAGAGACAGACAAGGGAAGGGGTGACCTGCTTTCGCAGATCCTCACTCAGATGCCCACCTGGGCACATCCCTTAGGAGCTTAGATTTGTCTTAGCTAAGGTGCACCCATTAAACCTCAGGCCTGGTCACTTCCACGTGCAGGTGAATCACCTTTATGCTTTATGCCAAATTGCAGAACCGCAGGTTGGGGCCCACTTGAACTTCGTAACCGAGGTCGTGGAGCCACACAAAGGAGAGGAGAGGGCAGGCCCCCTCCCTCCACACTCACGCACTTTCACCAGACATTCGCTCAGAGTTTAAAATACATTTAACCCAATTCCCAATTCCTGACCTGAGGAGTCCTTCTCACCGGATACTCACTCAGAATGAGTACGTCTACTCAATTCCTGACCTGAAGAATGCTGCTCTCACCGGACATTCACTCAGAATTTCCTGACCTGAGGAGTCTGCTCTCACCAGATACTCACTCAGAATGAGTACGTCTACTCAATTCCTGACATGAAGAATGCCGCTCTCACCAGACATTCACTCAGAATTTCCTGACCTGAAGAAGTCCTTTGACTTCTGAGGGGTTGATCACATCCCTCCTTCTACTCTTGGAGTAGGCTGACTACTGACGGGCCCTACCTTACTGATTCTGTCGACAGATCCAGAAGGTCCAGAAGTGTTTTGTCCACTCTTTCAGGTGCCGGCCGGGTCCTGGGTTGAGGGTCCAGGAGCGCTGGGAGTTCCCCCGTTTAATTCTGCTAAAATCAGCAGGGCGCGCCTTCGGAGGCCTGTCCTGCGCCCCCAGGCCCCAAACCCCGTCTTCTAACCGGAGGCAAGAGCCAGCATTCGATTAGTTTCCCGGTCAGGGAACCAAAATGTTGCGGAAAGACCAAAAAAACTAAGCGAACCTCCCGAGTTAATCTTATTACAAATGTGTTCCCTCCCTCCAGGCCCTAGAGGAACTGAAACTCCCAACCTCCCTTTCCCCAGGTGTTCCAAAGATTCCACCCATCTTAACAATCTACCCTTTCCCAGGTGTTCCAAGGTTACTGTGTCAGCTAACAATCCACCCTTCCCTCAGGGCAGCGATTCTGCTTTGTTTTGCTAATCCAGTTTTGGTGAAGGAGGCAGTGCCTCACCTGAAGGTCATTTCCCCCAGAACATCAAGACTACCTTTGAATTAGCCCTTTTTCCTTCTCAATTTCATTCAACATAATGCACTGAGATTCATTCATACTGTTATGTGGAACACTGAGCAGCATTCCATTTAAAGAATGGGCCACAATTTGCTTATGTATTCACCATTTGAAGGTCATTTGGATTGTTCTAGTTGTTAGAGATAGAAGAGGCTGCTCTAATCATTAGTATACAAGTTTTTTGTGAAAATAAGTTTTCATTTGTCTTGTGTAGTTATCTATGAGTGGAATTTATGTGTCATATGATAAATATATGTTGAAATTTGTAAGAAATGGAGGAGAGAAACATGGCAGTGGTATAGACGGATGTGTCCTGCGCCTTGTCCTGGAGCAGATAGGATGAGCAGCTGAAATGAGTAACATCCAGCCTGAATTGGCAGAGGAGTTTCAGCTGGGAGACAGTCTGCAGCCAGGAATAGCAGAGGATGCCTGGAGAGAGGTAAAAACAAGCTTTGGGAAGGATAATTTGCCAGACCTGAGACCTGAGGATCAGAGGGAACCCACACAGCACTGGCGCCCAGCTGCATCCCTTGGGACGGGCACAGTGGAAAGAGGGTCCACAGAACTGCTGGTCAACATGGGATTCTAGATCCATGTCCACAATCAGGAAAAGGCTGAGGTGTGAGGGCAGGCGAAGAGTGCGCAGAAGTGCAGCCTTGCCCCCCTCACAGTGAATTCTACATCTGGGTCCACAGTCTGTAAAGACTGAAGTCTGCTGGCAGGAGAGGAGTGCATAGAGGCACAGCCTCTCCCACTTCTGTGGCCTGTGCCATTCTTCATAGAGCCTTGTGCATAGAACCTTTCGGAAACAGACACTTACCCATGGCTGGAGTGAGGGAGAAGGTGCGAAATTGTGGAATCTGGGGAGAGAGGGGGATCCAGGAGAAGTGGCAGCCAGTTTGGTGCTGACTTATGCCTGAGCCTGGGACCTGAGCAGCCATTTTGCCCTGAAAATATAGCCCCTCCCTCCAGTATCCAGGCAACTAATACAGTCACACCCAGATTCCACCTTAAACAGTACAAAGGATTAAAAAATAAATAAACAAAAAAACCTAAACAGTCCCTGAGAGTCCAGAGGGACTGGCCTAAAGAGAGACTTTCAGACCCAGCAATCAGATCCTGAGTACAGAAGACTAGGATCTTAAGCCAGCCAAAGCACACTCCACTTTTTTATTTTTAGTTTTATTTTTTTATTACTTTGTTATCTCTCCTTTTTTTTCTTTTTTTCTCTGTTTTTCTGTTTTTGTTTGTTGCTTTATTTACTATTTCTTTTAACATTATTTTTTCCATCACTCTATTTTTTTGCTATTTTATACCATTTTTCAAATCATTTTTTTGTAAATTTATTTTTATTATTATTTTTCTTCATTCTCTTTCCTCTTATCCATATATATATATATATATATATATATATATATATATATTCTCTTTTTTCTTCCTTTTTCCTTTCTCTCTTACCTTTTTCACTCTCCAATATCATTTATGCTCTCTTTTCTCGCCTTTAATCTTCTTTTCTCAGGTGGTCACTTACAGTGAGGTTATTATTGTCGTGAGTATATTTGTGCTTTGGTCCCTTTGTGTTGTGTCTTGTCGAGGTGCATTTTATCCTGTCTGGCCAGGTGCTAGAGAGTGAACCTCATAACCAGACAGCTGGAGAGGAAACTCCATCCACAAACAGCTCAATAATACCCCAGACCCAGGAAGGAAGGCAGGAAGAAGGCGGCAGTGAGGGAGAGAGTGTGAGTCAGTGAGGGACCAAAAGAAGAGTATGTGGTCATGTGGGATGTGTGCATGCGTATGTGAGTGAGGCACAGATAGATCCCACAGGACCTTCAGGGTTAAGCTAAACAGGCTTGCCTAACAAGGCAGCCTCTGCTCCCATTGTAAACAGTTCTGGAAGGCTGGCTCATTCTCAGAGGCCTAGCATTTTTAATGGGAGAGCTAGTGTAACTGGGATCCAGGCCTCACCCCCACCCAGGGTGCCCTCAGATAGCACCTGGGACTCTACAGATACACCTTACCTGCCAGGGACCTGCTACCTTGGCTGTGGTCCCATGGTCAACTAGTTTCCAGCCACCCTGGGTGAAGGTTCCTGTGAATTCTGAAGTATGATTGACCAGCCCAATGTCTTAGCCCAGGGCACTGCAACCACACAAGCAGCAGACACGTGAGCATCCCACTCCTGTCCAAGGAGCAGCAGCTCTGTGAGCAGCCTGCTCCAGGCCTAAGAGCAGAAGCCTCACGTGGCCTGCCCCTATCTAAGGAGTAGCATTTATGTGAGTGCCACGCTCCCCAGGCTGAAGAGCAGTAACCACGTGAGCAGCCTGCCCACAATTGAGGAGCAGAAGCCCCACACAGCCTATCCCCATCCAAGAAGTAGCTGCAAAACCCACAGCAGATACACAAGCAGACCACCTACATCCAAGGAGCGGCAACCCTGCACAGTCCACACTGGTTTGAGAAGCAGCAGACACACGAGTAGTACCTGGGTGAGAGGCCTACCTTCATCCAAGGTGCAGCAGATACACGTGCAACTCATTCCTGCCCAACTTGGAGGAAATGGACATATTTCTAGAAAAATACAACCTTCCAAAACTCAATCAGGAAGAATCTAAAAATCTCAATAGGCCAATAACTATGGAAGAAATTGAAGCAATAATCAAAATGCTTCCAGCAAAATAAAAAAGCCCAAGGCCAGATAACTTCACAGGGGAGTTTTACCAAACATTCAAGGAAGAACTAAAACCTATTCTCCTCAGACTATTCCAAAAAAATCAAGATTAAGGAACAGTTCCAAGCTCATTCTATGAAGCCAGCATGACCTTAATACCAAAACCAGATAAAGACAACACAATGAAAGAAAATTACAGGCCAATATCCCTCATGAACATAGATGCCAAAATCCTCAACAAAATCCTAGCAAATAGGATCCAGCGGTACATCAGAAAGATCATACACTATGACCAAGTAGGATTTATACCAGGGATGCAGGATGGTACAATATCCGCAAATCAATAAACGTGATACATCATATAAACAAATTGAAAGATAAAAACCACATAGTCATATCAACTGATGCAGAAAAAGCATTTGACAAAATCCAACACCCATTTTTGATAAAAACTTTCAGCAAGGTGGGAATAGAAGGATCATACCTCAACATAATAAAAGCCATATATGACAAACCCACTGCCAACATCATACTCAATGGGCAAAAACTAAAACTATTTCCCCTTAGAAAAGGAATAAGACAGGGATGCCCACTCTCACCACTCCTGTTTGAAATAGTACTGGAAGTATTAGCCATTTCAACTAGACAAGAAGAAGAAATAAAAGGCGTCCAAATTGGGGAAAAGAAGAAGTAAAACTGTCCTTATTTGCAGATGACATGATATTGTACATAAAAAACTGAAAGACTCCATCAAAAACTTATTAGACTTAATAAATGAATTTGACAATGTAGCAGGATACAATATTAATGCCAAGAAATCTATGGCATTTTCATATGCCAATAGCGAACTTACAGAAAGAGAGACTAAAATAGCAATCTCATTTACCATCACACCACAAAAATTAAGTTACCTAGGAATAAACTTAACTAAAGAGGTAAAAGACCTCTACTCAGAAAACTACAGGACTTTGAAAAAAGAGATATAGGAAGACATAAACAGATGGAAGAACATACCACGTTCATGGATTGGTAGAATCAACATAATTAAAATGTCCATACTACCCAAAGCAATCTACAAATTCAATGCACTCCCCATCAAAATACCAACGTTGTTTTTCACAGACGTAGAACAAACTCTCCAAAAATTCATCTGAAATAAAAAAAGACCCCAAATTGCTGCAGCAATCCTGAGAAAGAAGAACAAAGTAGGAGGGATCTCAATACCAGATATCAAGCTGTATTACTCGAACAACTGTTCTCAAAACTGCCTAATACTGGTACAAGAAGAGACATATAGATCAATGGAATAGAATAGAGAACCCAGAAATTGACCAGAACCAATATGCTCAATTAATATTTGACAAAGGAGGCAAGAACATACAATGGAGTCAAGACAATCTTCAATAAATGGTGTTAGGAAACTTGGACAGATACATGCGAAAAAATGAAAATAGACCACCAACTTACACCATGCACAAAAATAAACTCAAAATGGATAAAGGACTTAAATGTAAGATAAGAAACCATAAAAATACTAGAGGAATTTAAAGGCAACAAAATCTCAGACATATGCCGAAGCAATTTTCTTCACCGATACAGCTCCTAGGGCATTGGAATCTAAAGAGAAAATAAACAAATAGGACTACATCAAAATAAAAAGCTTCTTCACAGCAAAAAGAAATCATCAATAAAACAAGAAGAAAGCTCACTGTATGGGAGAACATATTTGCCAATGTTATCTCTATAAGGCTTTAATCTCCAATATTTATAGGGAACCCATGAAGCAGGGAGTCTCCCAGGGGTGAGGACGATGGAGCCCCTAAGCACTAAGACACTTGCATGCATGACTCTGGAGACCAGGTTCTGTGACACAGGTCTAATTTTATTGAGGAAGTACAGCAGTATTTATAGCAGATGTGGCCAATCATAGAATGTCTTCTTAGGGAGCCAATGAGCGTAATGGTCGGGGTACTGTGTACGTGGCTGTAGGAGGCGCTCAGGCTGGCGTTGCCATCTTTCTGGTTTGCCAGAAAGATCTGAACTGCTGGAGTGTGCTCACAGCATTGCATCAGCCACTGCACCGAGATAAACCACCTGTGCTCTACCTACAAACCCACACAACTTAACAAAAGGAAGATAAACAATGCAATCAAAAAATGGGCAATGGACCTAAATAGACGCTTTTCAAAAGAAGACATTCATAAAGCCAAGAGGTATATGAAAACATGCTCAAAATCTCTAATCATCAGAGAGATGCAAATCAAAACAACAATGAGGTATCATCTCACACCTGTCAGAATGACTGTCATCAACAAAAAACAAATGACAAGTGCTGGAAAGGATGCAGAGAAAAAGGAACCCTCATGCATTGCTGGTGGGAATGCAGACTGGTGCAGCCACTATGGAACACAGTATGGAGTTTCCTAAAAAAGTTAAAAATGGAACTCCCATTTGACCCTGTGATCCCACTTCTAGGAATATATCCCAAGAAGCCAGAAACACCAATCAGAAAGGATATATGCATCCCTATGTTCACAAAAGCACAGTTTACCATAGCTAAGATTTGGAAACAGCCTAAGTGCCCATCAGCAGATGAATGGATTAGAAAAGTGGTACATCTACACAATGGAATACTATGCTGCCATAAAAAAGAAGGAATTCTTACCATTTGCAGCAGCATGGGTGGAACTGGAGAGCATTATGCTAAGTGAAATAAGCCAGTTAATGAAAGAAAAATACCACATGATCTCACTCATTTATAGATAATAAAGAACATTATAAACTGAAGAACAAAAAAAGATAGAGAGGCAGAGCTGCATCGAACAGACTGTCAAACTGCAGCAGGAAGGCTCAGAGGATTGGGGGTTGGGTAAGAGATCAACCGAAGGACTTATATGCATGCATATAAGCATAATCAATGGACACAAGACATTGGGGTGTAGAGGAGGAGGGGGTAAGGTAAAGTGGAAAATTGAGACTTATCTAACACTCTTTGTAATACTTTAAGAAATAAAACAAAAATTTAAAAAATGTGTAATAAACGACCAACTGTTTTCTAAAGTGGCTGTACAATTTTTCATTCACATCAGTGATATTTGGGATTCCCAGGAGGTATTGTCAGAATTATTAATGCTAATGAGTGCATAGCTGTATATCATTATTGAATTTCATTTTAAATGTATTAATCACAATCTTAGAGGTTCTGTGCAAATTATAATTTTCAAAAATTATGATATAAACATAAGCATGTTTTAGTTTCTTCATTTGGAAAGCACATTTTGAAAATATTCCATTGTTAAAGACCATACATTTTTATACAATGATAGTTTTTCACTGAGATACTAAGAAAGCAGATTTGAGTTGAGATGCTTTTGTTTAATCAATGTTTACTATTATCAGCTGCTTCCTATGTACCAAGCACCATGCTAGGTGTTCAGAATAAAAGATGAGAAATATGGCCTCATTCTCAAAACCCCATGCTCTGGGAGGAAATGTATCCAGAACATGTAATTATAATGTAGTCTGGTAGGTGTTATGATGGGATATGTGAGAGGTGTTATCAGGTAACAGGTGGGGGAGCGATGGATTCAGCTACAGGGAACAAGCTAGTGAGGTGATAAAATATCCCTGCAGGCATGCACTGCCTGGGCCCGAACACTTCCTGCCTGTGAACATGAGCAGTGTCTGGGTCCAGTTGGAGTCACTTTAAACAACTGAAGTTTAAGAATGGAGAGATGGTTTCTCTTGAATTCTTTCAGATTTTTGGAAACCTTTCCAAATAACTGTACTGGATATATAAAATTAATAACATGGGACATGATTTTGTACATTTCCAATAGGATTGATTCTCATTCTTACAAATGTGTTCTCATAATGGAAACACAAAACTGGGCAGAACAAACCTGCTTTGGAATTATTTTTTGAGGGGCACAAGTAAACATAGTAAACAGGATTTTTTGAAGAATCTTTCTCACTTTGCCTTTGTTTTGAAGTTAATCATTTATTTATGTGGTACGTGTATGTGTGTGTATGTATTTGTGAATGTGTATGTCAATAAAGCTGAGTTACTTTGGAATGATTAGAAATAAAACTTCATGAGGGCCAACTAGTATGCTTGTAAGTGTCCAGTGCTATGATCTTTGAATTTTATATTGCAGAACAAATTCTAAATTCTAACATGAATAGTACTGTACATGCTGAAGATAAAAGGAAACATACAGTGTTTCCACATCCAGGGCCAGAACATATGTGGCAGGATTGTGGGTGTGAAGAACAACTGTGAGCAAAATTGTGCCAAACAATTTAGAGATTACACATAACTGAATAAATAGAGGGTTAATCACCCAATCATTCTAAAATCATTGTGAAAAGTATTCTCACACACAGTGCCTGAGTTCTAAAGAAAATATTTGGTCATTTTCAGTTTGATTTTAAATTTTAAAAGAGTTTTCACTGAGGTAACATTTGTTTTTGAGGTGTGTTATCTGGCTCAGCAGGTTGTTGTTGTTCACCATCTGTGTGAATGGTGCTGAAGACTGTAGTTCAATCTCTTCCACGGCAATGCGGCGGCAAGCCCATGACATCTTTCTCTGTTCTAGTCATCATAGTGCCCTTACTACCAGAATGTAACAAAAGATGTTAGAAATGTAAACAAGATTGTCTCTGCACCAGAGAATGTGATTGGCATACCAGTATCAAAAGCCAGTGCATTTTGGGCGATGGCAAAATGTATTATAATGTGTCCAATACCCTGAAGTATTTCTAAAGTTGCCTGAAGCAGAAATAAGCACTGAATCTAGAGAATATGACTGATTTGTGCACAACATATTTTCAAAATATTAGGTGAATTTTCTTTTTTTTAGTTTGGCTTTTTGCAACCTATTAGCTTGAGCTAAGTTTTGTAAGAACTACTGAGACACCATATTGCAATTTTTGATAGCTCTGCTTTTGATGGCTTGCAATAAACCATACAAGATATTCCCACAAGAAAAAAAAGAAGTTGTAAACTGTCACATATATTATCTTTTAGATTATTTGAAGCTTGGGAATCTTTTGTTTAGACTTTTATTAATTCCAGATTAACACAGATTTTTCCATTTTGAAAACAATTTGAGTGTAAATCAACTCAAAGAGACACAGCAAGGAAATTTTACAAACTAACTGATATAAAAATATTCACATGTTCTGAATTTTTTTGACCATGGTTCAAGAACACACACTTTATTAGCAGAATCAATCAAAAACAGTTTTATTGATAAACATAGAGTAAAACTGAACTGTCTGTCTCTAAAGTTGACATCCAGCCAGATAGCACTGTGAAAATATATTAACACTCATCCAAAAGAGGTAATTAGGAAGTGTCAAATGAAAACATTAATAAAAATTAGCATATAAAACCCCAAACAAACAAATCTGTTCAACAGGAAAGAAAATGATTTTCATTTTGCTAAAACTATTAATTTAGCATTTTAAATGATAAAATAAACATCTCTGTTATATTCAAAGCATAGAGAATAGTGGCAGATCTCAAATTAAAAAAAATAGTTATTGAATTTTTAATTAATTAATTAATTAATTTTTGTTAATCCTCATCCAAGGATAATTTTTCCATTGATTTTTAGAGAGAATGAAAAGGAGGAAGGGTAGGAGGAGAGAGAGAAAGACCGATGTGAGAGAGACAGATCAATTGGTTGTCTCCCGCATGTGCCCCAATGGGGGGTCAGGGATTGAACCTTCAATCCAGGTACATGCCCTTGACCAGGAATCAAATCTGATACCCTTTGGTGCCTGGGCTGATACTCTAACCACTGATCCACAACAGCCAGTGTTATTAATTAATTAATTAATTAATTAATTAATTAACTAGAGGACCTATGCATGAAATTTGTGCAAGAGTAGGTCTTCCTTCCCCTGGCTGCCAGCACCAGCTTCCCTCTGGCACTTGGGACACAGACTGGCTTCCCTCTGGCAACCTGCTGGCACCTCGGACCCAGACTTCACTCCAGCCCTGGCTTCGTCCAGAGGGACACCCAGAATGTATATCTGATCTAATTAGTATATTACCCTTTGATTATTATAGATTTTTAGAGAGAAAGAGGAAGAAGGGCCAGAGAGGGAAACATCGATTTGTTGTTCTACATATTTATGCATTCATTTGTGGACTCTTGTATGTGCCTCAACCTGGGATCAAACCCACAACCTTGGCACATCAGGATGACAGTGGAACTAACTGAGCCTCCTGGCCAGGGCCCTCAAGCTTTTGTAAAACTTGTTTTTCCCTCCAAATATATTCTTGAATTTTCTATAAATGCTGACATATATAATTAGTTTCAAAGGGAAATATATGTTTTAAGAGCAAATAAAACAGATAGATAATCTATTTGGTCATTCTGTAAAAGTAGATATAACTGTCTGTAAATAAATAGTCTATTACTTTTGTTAACAAAAGTAGAAACATATACCTATGGACATTTTTAAAGACTGTCTGATTAAAAAATATCTTTGTACATATCCTTTATTCCATTTATAAACATTGTATGTTTAAGTAAAATGTAAACCATCACTATTAAGTGGGAAACATTTACTACTCATTAGTTTAACAAGGACCAGAAGTTATTCATTCTCCCCATTTCACCACTCCTCTTCCATTGGGCACTATCATCATCTCTCACCGAGGTCATTGCAGTAGCCTTGGAATAGAACTCTTGTTTTCTTATTGTCGAAGAGCAGCCAGAGTGATTCTGTTAAAGTAGAAGTCATCTTATGACTCTTCTCTGCAAAATCTCTCAGTCATTTCCCATTTCACTAAGAGTAAAAGCCAAAATCATTCTGCAGGCCCCAAAGACCTTAGATGAGCTGTTCTAATCCTCTACCCTCACTTTGCCTCTCTGACTACATCTCCTATCTCTTTCCCCCTTTGCTTCTGTTTCAGGATGTTCACATTGACTGTTTCCTCTGCTTGGAAAGCTCATCCCAGCTCCCTGTGAGACTCACTTTCTCATTTTCTTTAGATTTTGACTCAAATGTCACCTTCTCATTGAATACTTCCTTGCTCATCCCAAGATTGTGGTACCTCCCCATTCCCCACAGATTATATCTTTCTTTCCTGATTTGATTTTTTATAACACTTACTACTAATAGACTGTATATTTTACTTTCTAATCTTATTTGTCAGTCTCTCCCACTAGAATATAAACTTCATGGGACAATGAATTTTCTTGTTTTATTTCTTTACTAGAGGCCCAATGCATGAATTTGTGCACCAGTGGGGTACCTCAGCCTGTTCTGTGGGATTGGGCCAAACTGGCTTTCTGACATATCCTGAGGGGTCCTGGATTATGAGAGGGTGCAGGCTAGGTTGAAGGACCCAACTGGTGATTGATTGGGGCTGGGGAGGAACATGGGAGGTTAGCTAGCAGGGGAGGGATCAAGGGAGGGCTTCAGGCATGTCCGGCCTTCTTGCTCAGTCCCGATCAGCTGGACCCCAACAGCAAACTAATCTACCAGTAGCAGCATCTGCCCCCTGATGGTCAGTGCACATTGTAGTGACTGGTCGACCAGTCAACTGTCTGCTCCTGGAGGTCAGTGTACGTCATAGAGAATGATTGAACAGGCTTAGCATATTATGCTTTGATTGGTTGAACAGGTGACTGAACTACTGAAGACTTAGCATATTAGGCTTTTATTATATAGGATTCCTAGGCTCTTTAGCAGTACCTAACACAAATCACAATGCTTTAGGGCAGTCACTGTTTTGAGATCTGGGATCCAGGAGTAAACAAGGTAGACAAGTTATGCTTTCATGACTTGATACTCTAATGAGAAAAATAGAAAATAAACAAGTAAACAGGTAAATAAAATAGCAATATTAGAGATAAATGCTATGAAGAATGACATGATACTGAAATATGATAGAGAGTGACCAGTGGTACTGGGTAGTGGGAACTTATACTTGAATGGTCTGGGAGATCAGACCTAAGAAGTGATATTTAAGCTGAAGCCTGAAAGGCAAATAGCAATTCAAAGAGAATTGTGTCAAAAGCTCAGTGGTATATAACATATGAGAGAACAGAAATTCATATTTAGTAATTTTCATTATTATTCAGTAAGGATTTGTTTCTCAAATATGGCTAGTTGGTGTACTGATTTCTAAATAACTTAAGGTACGGTGCTTACTATGAAGATACTGTATATCTGGGGCATGATATTCACTAATATTAAGCCAAAAATAATGTGAAATGGAATTCCAATAAGAAGAAGTAAACAATGAAAGTGGGCTGTAATGCTTGATGGACCCAACTGCTCTCACCCAATCCATTCTCCTTTCCTGCCTGTGCTATTCAAGTTGAAACCATTCTCCCTATTTCCACTCTTGGACCCTTACATTATATTCTCCACACAACACGTGTTCAAACATTTCAGTAACTTGGAATAAAATTTAGATTTCTTGCCATGATCTACAGGTCCTGCATAACCTACTCTGCCTACCTATCTTTTCCAAGAAGTCTGCTGTCTCACCAAGCTTCAACTATGTCTTCTTTATGTTCTTAATTTTCTAGAAACTATGGGGGATTAATAGGCTTTAGGAATCTAGCTCTTGGTATGCCCTCTGCCTTAAAAGTGTTTTTCATTCATCTCCTCATAGTATTATCCTCATTATTCAAGACCTTAAATATCAAGTCCACATAGGAGATATCCCTGACCATCTTATCTAAATACCACCTCTATCATTTTCTATAACATTACCCAATTGCATTTTCTTCCTAGTTTTTAGTTATGTGAAAATACTTTTTATATAACTTTACCAGTTAATTATTTGTCTCCTTCTACCAGGATGTCAGCTCTTGTTCCTCACAATGTCTCCAGAAACTAAAAACCATTTTTCTAGGCACTACTGAAATGTAATAGGTAGATAGTAATTTTAATTGAATGAATAAAAGTAGGAAGCCATTAAAATACTTTAACCTACTTATATGAAATTGGAAAAGCACATGTCAGAGTAGTCTGGCAGGGAGATTCTGAGTATCAAAACTGAGAGTAAAGAAGAATTGAAACCTGCAAGATATTTCATGAAATAAATCAATAGGACCCTATCACTGACAAGACATGGAGAGTTGCAATGAAATCAAAGGAGAGTACATTAAAGGAGAGTACATCTGTAATCATCAGTGAATAAGTCAAAAGTAATTTTGAGAAAGATTGCAATGCCTAGATGAAATAGTAAATATAGGATATTCAGAATTAGGAAATGTTACTCTATGGTTGGGTACAAATTTATGTGCACAAATTTTTTTTCCTGTTGTTATACTGGCATATTCTTGCAATGTTATTGTAGCTCTTACTATTGTGCATTTATTTGCAATTTAGGGCCCATAAAGAAGTATGAGCAGCTTCCCTAGAGTAAATCAGGCACTTTGAGGGAATTTGTGTCTTATCTCTGGGGCCATCAGGGTTCTATGGAATAAACTGCTGCTCTACCACCCTTACCCCGTTTCTACATGATAACAGCCTTTAAAAAAGTCTTAATAACTATTTCAGCTGTGTTTCTCTTTCCTAGCTGCTTCTATCAAAATACATTAAAGCCATCACATTTCCATACATCTAGTTTATCCTGAGCAATTTATCTAGAGAATTGACTTAATCAGTATGTCTCACAACCACTTTTTATTCTTCAAAAGTATTGAAAATTTCAAAGAACTTTTGTTTATGTGGATTTTATATATTAATATTCACTATATTAGAAATGGAAACTGTATGCTTGAAAGAGAGATTGAAAAATTAAATAATGTTGTTATTAAACAGTATTGTTTTGAAAATGGTTTTGACCTCACAGACTCCTTAAGAGTGAGTGGCGAGGTCCCCAGATCACATAATAATAAATAGCATTTATTTAGATCTAATCAAACTCTCTTTGCTTCTATGAGAAAAAAAAAAGAAGTATGTAAGTATTCTCATATACTTTATAGAATGACTACAAGGATTGGAGGTAGTAACAAAAGTAAAAGTTCTTGCACAAGTATAAACTCTTATACATATGTAAGAACAAATTTTAAAGTTATTAATAACTCAGGAAAAACTTAAGTTTTGAAGATCTGACAGTTTTTTCCTTGGCTTTTGAAGTAGTTAAGTAGTTTCCCTTCTATCTTTGTGAACTATGAATGATAAATTTTTAAAAATCATATCTAGGGTCATTTTGGTTTGCTGAAAGAAGGAAATAGTTTAGCATACTTACAGGAAAATCTATTTTTTTTTCCATAGTGCTCTGGTTTCTGCTTTATTTTCAATCTTTAGTTATAAATCATGGATATAAAAAATGCCAGCTTATGACTTCTTCATAAAGTACAAATTGACATCATTAGTGCCAAATGCAAAATCAAGAGTGTGATCAATTCAATTGCAAATTCTTTAAAGAAAGTTTGAAGGCAAGAGGGACTATATTCTTATTAATTACAATATCTAAAACTTGCTTGGTGTTTTTAATTTACAATGTTCTCTTCATACTCATGGTATTCTGTGAAGTTACAACTTATTTTCCATATCTCTGTTTTATAGAAGGAAAAAAAAGGTTTAGGAAGTGTATTATATTTCCATGGCTGCTATACAAATTACCACAGATATTGTGACTTAAAACAACACAAATTTACAGCATAATTTACAGGTCTTTAATTCAGAAATCCAAAACGGTTGTCATTGGACTAAAGTCAAGGTATCAGCAGGATAGCATCTCCCCTGGAGATGATAGAAAAGAATCCACTTCTCTGTTTTTCCAGAGTCTAGAGATTGGCCACATTCTTTATCTCATACCTTTTCTTTCATCTTCAATACCAGCAACACTGAGCTGAGTCCTTCTCAGGTTGCCATCTCTCTGGTTCTGTCTTCTCATTTCCTTTCTACTTTTAAAGACCCTTTGCACCCACCAGGATAATCCAACATAATATTCCTATTTTAAAGTCATCTGATTAGCAAACTTAATTCCATTTGCAAACTTAATTTTCCTTCGACATGTATCATAATCTACATTAATAAAAGAAAAACATGCAAATTTGTGTCACTCTGCTACAACCCAAGCCACACCCACCAGCCAATGAGAGTGATTACATGCAAATTAACCCCACCAAAATGACAGCCAGCAGCCATGGAGCTGGAGCAAGGAGGAGGCGATGGAGGAAGCCAAGCTTCCCACCTGCCCTGGCCAACAGTGGCCTGTGCTCAAGGCAACAATTTTCAATTATAGAAGATAAGTTAATGCCAGATACCTGCTTCCAGCCAGCCTTCCTGGGAGCTTGGGTTGCTGGGGGCAGTGGCCAGCATTCAAAAAACCATCAGCCCATCATCCTGAATGGTCACACCTTCATAGGGTGAGGGTCCTCACTGGGGCATGGCTAGCCAGCAAACAGCCATCAGCTCCTCACCAAGACTGGCGAGGCACCCCAGCAGGGACCCCCACCCTGAAAGGGCAATGGCCAGCCTTCAAACAGCCATCAGCCACTCAACTAGTCTGGCCAGGCAGCCCAGCAGGACCCCCACCCTGAAAGCGCAGTGGCTAACCTAAAAACAGCCCTCAGCCCCTCACCCAGGCTGGCCAAGTGCCCCAGTAGGAACCCCCACACTGAAGGGGGTGACCAGTCTGAAAATGTCCCAGAGCCCCTTATCCAGGCTGGCCAGGCACCCAAGTGTGAACCCACCTTGATCCGGACACCATTCAGGGCAAACCAGCTGGCCCCAACCCGGGCCTCTATCCTACATAATAAAAGGGTAATATGAAAATTGACCCTAACAGCAGAACGACTGGGAATGACTGGTCACTATGACACACACTGACCACCACGGAGCAGACACTCAATGCAGGAGCTGCCCCCTGCTGGTCAGTGTGCTCCCACAGGGGGAGCTCTGCTCAGCCACAAGCCATGCTGAAGGATGCCAGTACAGCAGTGGTTGTGGGAGCCTCTCCTGCCTTCTCAGAAGCACTAAGGATGGCTGACTGCAGCTTAGGTCTGCTCCCCACTGGCAAGTAGACATCCCCTGAGAGAGCTCCTGGGATTCCAGAAGGATGTCTGACAGTCAGCTTAGGCCCAATCTTCCAGGGGATGTGCCTTAGCGAGCAGGTGGACACCCCTGAGGGGTCCCAGACTACAAGAAGGCACAGGCTGGGCTGAGGGACCCCTCCCCCCACCAAATGCACAAATTTTTGTGCACTGAGCCTCTAATAAGTTGATACATGCAAGCTTTACAAGGAATATTTATTTAACCAAATTGTTAAACACCCCACCAACACAGAGTGACTAAAAAGGGACTTGAACTTAAAGATGCCAGTGGTCTAATATTATGAAAGGGTATCTTCCCAAAGTCCCCACATAATTTATGGCCTATGGTTTAATGTGAATTACTCATATGAATAAATGTAAAGGCTGTATTTTTGATGTGCATAAATCTCCGGACAATGTGGCTTAGGGGCAATTGACCTTATTATTATTATTTTTTATTTTGTCATGTCATGTCACACATTCTTTTTTTCATTTTATTTTTTAAAATTATCTTTCTCAGTTATATAAAGGCTCTGAATCAAGAGAGTGTTATTTTTGTAAGACCTTCTCTAAAATTACTCTGAGTGCTCCCTCCAAAGTATAACACCAGGTATTGTGTGGGTTCTAGTTCCTCTTCAAAGTGTTTTTATTCCATCTAAGCATATTTCTAAACTTTTTCAAATTTTTAACAATAGTGTTGAAACCACAACTTAAGGAGGACTCAAGTAATATTGTTATAGAAACAAGAAATCAAATTTAATATTAATAAGACAATCATTACCAAAGCTATTCAGAAAATTTCTGATGCATGTAAAGTGAGACCAATAATGTTAAATATTTTGCATCTATTTGTCAGAAAGTGATGTTGCCAAGTGACAATACCCAAACACATGTCTAGTTAACTCTCCACCTGACCCTTTATTATTTTATTTTTAGGCCTTTTTTTTTCTTTAATCCTCACCTGAGAATATGTTTTTATTGTTTTAAGAGAGAGAAGAATGGGGAGAGACAGAGAGAAACATCAATGTGAGAGAGAAACAACAATTGGTTGCCTCCTCTATGCATCCCATCTGGGGATGGAACTCACAGTGTAGGAATGTGCTCTGACCAGGAATCAATCCCACAATCTTTTGATGTATGCCATGACAATCCAACCAACGGATCCATCTGCCAGGGCTTTAGCTGCCCTTTTAAAATTACATGATCTTTGACCATTGTTTTAAGCTTGGTATGCAAAATAACTAATATTTTTCACACTTTTTGCTATTTACTTATTTCAAAATACATGTAAATAAAAATAAAAATTATGCAACAGGTATTACTTATTTCAAAATACATGTAAATAAAAATAAAAATTATGCAACAGGATGACATGAGTGGTCATCATCTTTGATTATTCCCATTTTAAAGTAAAATGCCAGCTCTCGCCCAGACACCAGGCCTCTATCCTATATAATAAAAGGATAATATGCAAATTGACCCTAACAGCAGAACAACTAGGAATGACTGGTCACTATGACACACACTGACTACCAGGGGTTGCAGATGCTCAATGCAGAAGTTGCCCCTGATGGTCAGTGCTCTCCCACAGTGGGAGCTCTGCTCAGCCACAAGCCTGGCTGCCAGCTGCCAGTACAGTAGTGGTGGTGGGAGCCTCTCCTGTCTCCTCAGCAGCACTAAGAATGTCCGAATACAGTTTAGGCCTGCTGTCCGCTGGCAAGTAGACATCCCACAAGGGCTCCCAGGCTGCCAGAGAGATGTCTGACTGCCATCTTAGGCCCGATCTCCCAGGGAGCAGGCCTAAGCCAGCGGGTGGACATTTCCAGAGGTGTTCCAGACTGTGCACCGGGCCTCTAGTGTATAGACATAAAAATGTAACACAGGTCTTGTTATATTTATTTCTACATTTCAGTTTATCAGATCTATTTGAAACTATAGTCTTCAGTTAAAATGATATAAACATAAAAAATTATATCTCTACACAATTTTTATGTTCTTTCTTTGAATTATGTGTCTTCCTTGTAACAAAAAAGAAGGTATTTATTTCTGAATAATGCACAAAATAATTTTTTAAAGTGAGTTGGAAAAAATAACTTACAAATTTTTTTACTATAAAACTTCTAAATATGGGTAAATGCTGTGCTTGCCTCCTCCCCAACTACATCAAAATTACAACTAAATTATAGAACAATCACCCCTGAAAAATGTGGATGATAAAAAAGGGTTCTATGGAAAATAACCTTTCAGAGTGATCTGATCATAAACTTCTAACAGAGCAGGCCATGACTTGTAGTCATTCCCCAATCCCATAAATTCTCTAATAAAAGGTCTTAAACCAGCCCTGTCCATTGTTCTTGTGCATCTAAGTTAACATACCTTTGAGATATCATAAGTAATATATCTCAAAGGAGTATTAACCCTCAAGATAGCACATAATCTTGTTAACTGTCCTATAATCCAATCCCTGCCTGGCTTTCTACCAATCTTCCTTTCATCTCTTTATAATGCATAAAGGTGTTAGGTCACCAAAGGAGGAATGCACAAGGTAAGAATGCTGATGTATTATGAATTTATTCAATCATCCACACACCAGGTGGCTGAGCATGGATGGCTCCAGCACCCCAGTGACAGGAGTCAGCAATTTTTAAAGGATTTTTGGCAGGCTTTTTCTGGGTAGAGAATTCTCTGTGAGGTCTGGATTCTGGGATGTCTGGAGGGCAGAGATAATGGTCTTAGCAAGTGGAATGTGGTCTAAGTAAGTGGAATGTCCATTGTGAAGTGGCTTAAAGGTCAGTTCCCAGGAGAGGGAGTATTGATTCAATTATGTGAGCAGACCTAACGTTCCAGGCTTTTTGTTTTATAGAATAGGAACAAAGGTCATATCTTCTGTAATTAATTTCTGGTGAGGTGGACGTTGAGATCACAGGGGAATGTACTTTGACAGTAGTCAGCTGGATGAGGGGTTACAGCAGCATGATTTCCCCAAGAGACTGGTTGGTGAAGACTCAAAAATGGTCCTGTTGAGTGACTTGAGAGGTAAAAGCTAATCCTAAGGCTGCCACAGCATCATTTGTCTGGTTTTTCTGTTTTTCTGGGCCTGAAGCTAAAAGACAATGGAGGCCTAGATGTTATCTTTAGGGAGAAAAAGATCAGGAGTCTAAATTGCCTGACTAGTGATATGAAAGGGGAGAATGGGTTACCCTGGGCATGAGATTTTTGTTTTCCCAGTTTTGCCCCTTGCCGGGCATCCAAAGATTTCTTGTAAGTACTAAGACAAGGTTTCAAAATAAGTATAGCAGTGTTTAAGCTCCCTATGGCAGTTCCAACCCCTGCTGATGCCCAGGATTATTAGGAGCAGGATTATCTGGATTCTTCTTTTGTGTCAGATTTGATGGGTTATGGGGACAGGTAAAGACTGATTATTGGGGGCTATATCTACATTGGATGAGAGTTAAATGAGAGTACAGGTTCCTGTACAGATTGTGGGAAGATAGATGTATGTGTTCTCCCCACAGAGGAAGAAGAATCCCTGATCATAGAGATAAGCTGAAAGATATAGAGAGAGGAGGTGGACTAAAGGATATGAGATTCCCTTTCCTGGTTCCATGCTCCAAGATGAAAGGGCAGTCACCATGGCACTACCAATAAGGGGTGACAGATGAGTGGTTGAAATTTTATTGGAGTGAAAGTGGGAGAGAATGCTTAGAATGGGCTGTTATCTAAAGGAAAAGAGAAAGGGAAGAAAAGGAGCAGTTGAAGTCTGGGCCTGGATGGTTGGATAAGAAGTAAAACAGATTGGCTATAGAAAATAACCATTGGCTTCTGGGGAGACCTGGTAGTCAACCCATTGAGACCTATGGCCGTTTGGTAGTTCCAGGTTAACTGTGGTGTTGCAAGTTGATGATAGGAGATGCCTTTGTTACATTGCCCTGTGAACTTGTAAAGCATAAAGGGACTTGGGCGATTAGTGGGGTATGTAGAGTGATAGGACCTGTGACTGGGAGAGAAGAAGGAGCTACCTTAGTAAGAGATAGAATATCTATACTAATAAAAACCTAGGTGATCCTCACGCCCTCGTGTGACATCCTCACATCATCACAAGATGGCCACCACAAGATGGCTGGCATGAGAGGGCAGTTGTGGGCAATCAGGGAATGGCAGTTGGGTGCAAACAGGCAGGCAGGGGAGGACAGTTGGGGGCAATCGAGCCAGTAGGGGAGGGCAGTTGGGGGTGATCAGGCTGGTAGGCAGAAGCAGTTAGGGACAATCAGGCAGGCAGGCAGTGAGCAGTTAGGAGCCAGCAGTCCCAGATTGAAAGAGGGATGTCTGACTGCTGGTTTAGGCCTGATCCTGAAGGGATTCTGAGGGGTCCAAGATTGGAGAGGGTGCAGGTCGGGCTGAGGGACACCCTGCCTCCCTAGCCCCCTGCCTCCTGCATAAATTTCATGCCCTGAACCTCTAGTAAGAACAGAAAAGAGGGGAGGTTTGATTTGCCAGGGCTTTGGGATAATTACCTAGAAGGGTGTCTGCCTTTTTAAAAAAATATAATTCCCTTTTCCTTTTTATAAGCTAGAGTGATTTTGCCTGATTCCATCTTTTGATTGGTATAGGAATGGTGGTATATGTTGAAGAGGAGAGGGAAAGGCAGAACCAGCAACTCTTGGCTAAGGAGGGAGTGGGTAAGGTTAAATGTTCATTTGAGGTAAGTGGAGGTGAGAAAGTTTCTTATGGGTGTAGGAGAGGAGGGATGGGATAGGATGAGGACAGCTAATTCACACTTCCAGGGTCAGGATTGTCCCAAGGGGGGAAATGGTATGTTTAGGATCTAGAAAGAAGGAAATCTTGTCCCATGAGTAATTGAAGTCTCTTTGTAGAAGGCAGTCCTGATGGAATGGGAAAAGGGGCAGTAGCTAGGATCTGGAGGATTTTTATTGAGAGAGGAGGTGGTTTTTCAAGAATATCAGGTTTTTAGGGCACATAGAGAGCACCTGCAGGGGTGCTCACTCATTTGTGCCCTTTTTCCGGGATGTGAGTAAGGTGGATTCTGGTTGACCTCATCAGGTGGCTGTAATACTTAGAGGACTCCAGCTCATGTGATGGAGGTGTTCTGGAGATGGGTTTTAATCAGGAAAGGTGGAACCATGGGGTATGTCCTGATAGTTTAGCTGCAATTGGGGCAGTTAAGAGTACCTGATAAAGGCCTTGCCATCAGGGCTATAAATTATTGATTAATTTCTTTTAGGAGTAAGGGAGGATGTCTCCTGTAAAATATGAGGGAAGACCTGATCAGCATGTTCTTCAGTAATTGTATGATGAAATATAAAATGGGGACATAGTCTCTGAGAGGAGTCTCTGTGGAAGGGCAGTTTCCTATTAAGAATGTATGGAAGACATGAGTTCAAAGAGACCAAGAAAGGAGGTTGCATGGGGGAATTGCCCTGATGTGCATCAAGGCTAGAAGTAGGAGAGTAGTTTAAAGTTCTTTAGTTTTGAGAGTTAATTTAGTTAGGTGAAACTTTATTAAGAATTTGTGTTTTCTATTTTGTCTGAAGATTGGGGCTGGTAGGGGGATGCAGTTCCACTGGATGTCCAGAGTGGAGGAAACCTGTTGAGTTATTTGAGATATGTAAGCAGGTCCATTTTCTGATTATAAAGAGGTGGGTCAGACATAGTGGGGAATGGCTTCAACTTCCCTGAGACAGTGTCTATGAGGGTTAAAAGATATTTGGTTATTTTAATAAGGGGTATGTGAGTGAAGTCAATCTGCCGGTCTTGTCCAGGGATTTGGCCCCTTGACTGATGAGCAGGGAAAGAAGGAGGTCTAACCTGTCTTTGGGGAGATACTGAGTAATAAGTAGAACAGGTTTTAGTGATATCTTGCAGAAGGGATGTTAGGTTAGGACATGTAAGGGGTTTTAGGAGTTGTAAAAGTGATCTTATCCTATATGTAGGCAATTGTGAATACCCTGTAAGACATCGGAGGCCTGTCCCTGGGAAGGATGCATTTTCCCTGAAATTTTAACCATGGTTCTTCCTGAGTGACCCCAAGAGTTAATAGGCACTGAAGTTCCTCTGAAGTGTATTAGGGTGTTATATGAGGTATAGCTAAGAGTTGGGGAGTTGGAAGCTTTTTCTGAGCTACTGCTTTGGTCTCCTGGTCTGCTTTGTTATTTCCCTGTATAATGGGATTATTCTTGACTTGGTGTTCTTTGCAGTGTATGACTTTTAATAAAGCTAGAAAAGGGGAGAGAAGTTCCTAAATACCAAGCAAGAAGACCTGTTGAGGCTTTCAATGATAGTGTCAAGGACTGTGAATGAATGGTAGAAATAAAGAAAGTCTAGACTCAGATATAAGGACTTAAGCAACAGGAGAGAGCCTGGGTGGGAATGATTTAGCTTCCTAGAAGAGAGGGTTCCCTTTGGACGTCAGGGGTGATCAGGTCCTGACTCATTGGACAACACAAACCTACCCATTCACAAATAACCAGCTTTAGCCAAAAATAAATAAATAAACCAGCATTTACATTTATGACCATACTTTAAACACACTCTTACTTTCAAGAAAATATACATTCAACAAAGTATGAGAGACCTTCTGAAAGAAAAAATATGAACAGGCAAGTTAAAACTTGTCCTGCAATCAATGTTTCAGTATTTTATGTTATTTTTAAAAATATTTAGATGTTTATCATTTAACACAGAAATTCTTCAAAGCCTTTAAATTAATAAAGACTTTGAAAAGTTATGTATAGGTAAATGAGGCTGGGTGGGGGAAGGAGAGAGCAGTCCCAGCAGCCTATTCCCAGGCCTCTAGTGGCTTGGATTTAAAACAGCCACATTTTTCCTTAGAAATAACATGCTAAGGTTTAGGTGATAATGAGTTCAGCTCCTGAAATAGCCATGCTATTAAGTAAGCATTTGCAGTTTTAGTAAAGAAACTATTTTTGGGGAGGGCAAGAAAGTGTTGAGGTGAGAGTAGTTTTTTGAGCATTAAAGGGAGTAAGAATGTTGGCCTTAGGATCTAAAGGCTCAGTGAGGGGGTCACTTTACCATGTCATATCATAGAGGAGCTTTGTAAGAAGACTAAAGTTGTAAGCCCAGCGGTGAGACTACCCAGTGAGTCAGAAAAAAGAAAAATTCTTGTTCAGAGGAGAAGAAAGTCATGATATAAGAAAATAAGGTGTTTACAGTCCAAGGAATGAATTGGCCTTGTGGGGTGAGAGACTGAAACCAAGGTAGGTGACTGTGATTTGGGACAACTGGGTTTTATGAGAGAATGCATGGTAGCCCTGGCCGGGCATTGAGGTAGAATGAGAAAAGTGTGAATGTGGGTATTTAGTAAGATCCAGTGTAGAGGTGAGGTGGCTAGTGACTGTGAGATGAATTTGTCAACCCCCATAATAGAGATTGAGGAGGGGACAAGGGTCCCAATGAATTTGGGGAAGACAGAATGAGTGGCCGCAGTGTCAATTGAAAAGGAGATAGGCTTACCTGCCACCACAATCGTTACCTAAGTCTTTATCCTGATGATATAAGTCTGTAGGGCCTTGTCAAGGCCTGGGTGGATTCAGTCTTCAGTGGCCAGTCCCAGGAGGTCTGGGAGCTCCAAAATGGATCCAGAGGGCAGTCTTGCTGGACTGGCTAAGGTCCAACCCAGAGGGGCCAGACTACAGTCTGATTTCCAGTGGGCTTCCCTTCCATACCTTGGCCAGGGCCCAGGTGTGGGTCTCAAGTTTGAGCAGGACTTGGCTCAGTGTCTTCCTTGTTGCATTTTAAACATAGTCTGGAGGAGGCTTAGCCCCTGACTTACTCTCAGTAGGAAGACCAGAACTTTATTTTGATTTCATGAGAGTGATGGCTAGGAGTTGGAAGGCTTCCTTCCGGGCCTCAGCCTTGGCTTGATCGCACCTTTGTTTTTGGATTTGGGTTTCCTCATCTGTATTATTAAAGACCTTAAAGGTTGGTTTAACAAGGTATTTTTGAGGGGTTTGTGGATCTGTGTCTATTTTTCAAAGTTTGTGGCATATGTTGGGGGCTGATTGGGGTATAAGATGGGTGTTCAGAAGGAGGGCTCCCTCTGGAGAGGTGAAGTCTAAGGTGGTAAACTTCTGTAAGACCTTCGTGAGAAGGAAGAGAAAGAAAGCTGAGTTTTTGTCAGGGTCTTGAGTGATTTCATTAAATTTGTCATAATTGACCACAATACCCTCAGTTCCTGCAGCCTCCATCAGGGGTGGAATAGGCACGGGAATAGAAGTGGCTATTGAGGAAGGTGGTCTTTTGGTGGCCTGAGAGCAAGTGTTAGGTGGGAAAAGGCTGTTTTTGAGCTTGTATTCTTGGGATTTGGACTCTCAGGGGCTGGGGAGAAGGTGGTTGCTAGTAAGGAAGATCTGGATTTGGGGAATCTACTGCAGGTGAAGGAAGGAATATGTAAGGGGATGGAGGTTGGTGGTCTGCTGGGGCAAAAGTAGATTCAGAATCAGAAGTGTTGCGGGTATGATGTTTTGTGTGAAGGAGAAAGATCTGTTGGGTCCAGGAGGACTGAGAGGATTGGGACTGAAGGGTGAAAAAGGCCTGGACGTAGGAAATCTGACCATTTTCAATTGCAGCGACAGCATTTATCTAAATTGCTCCGTGTGTTAAATTTGAAAGTGCTGCTTTCAGGTCATTGAGACTTATTATCTAGTTTATTTTGTGGCCAAACAGTGTTACAAAATAAAGTGAGATGATTGGGCATGATCTCCCTCATGAGTGTGCAGAAGGAGTATGGTGTGGCCCATGAGAACGGAAAGGTGAGTGACAGACCACAAATTCAAAGGTAACTGTTTAGGGCAGATATTCCTGCTGCTAAACAAATCACCATGAGAAATGAGATGTGACCTTCTGGATTGGGCCCCAATCCAGAAGGACCCAAAGCCAAATGGCTGAGGAGTCTTCTGGCCTAGCATTAGGACTTTTGAGACAAGAGACTTTTGAGAGGTCAGTGAGAGTGGGTAGGCCGAAGACTTGGGACCAGGGGAGTTGTGAAACATCTCTCACCTAGAGAAGATAGGCCAGTGTGGGATGAAAGTTCATCAATGGAGAAGGAAAGATTCCTGATATGGCATCCTCCGTGGCTGGCTGAGGGGTGAGGGGAACCCCATAAGGGAGGGACACCTGATTGAGGGCCGGCAATGGAGTCATCTGAGTAGGATTCGGAGGTAAGCTCTGGTCAAGCTGCTGCTGCCTACTGCCCTCCGAGTACCAAACTCAGGGTGACTGAAGGCGAGGAGATAGCTCCCCATCTCCGTGGAAACCTCCTGGGTTTTGGCACCAAATGTTAGGTAGCCGAAGAAGGAACACACAAGGACAGAATGGAGAGGTTTTATGAATTTATTTGATCATCTGTGCACCAGGTGGCTGAGCCTGGATGACTCTAGTACCCAGTGACAGTAGTCAGCGGTTTTTAAAGGATTTTTGGCGGGCTTTTTCTGGGCAGAGAATTCTCTGTGCAGGTCTGGATTTTGGGAGAGATAATGGTTTTAACAAGTGGAATGTGGTCTAAGCAAGTGGAAAGTGGTCTAAGCAAGTGGAATTGGGTCTAAGCAAGTGGAATGTCCATTGTGAAGTGGTCTAAAGGTCAGTTCCCAGCAGAGGGGGTATTGATTCAATTATTTGATCACACCTAATAAAAAGAAGCTGCAAAACTTATTCTCTGGAGCAGCTGACAAAGGTGGCCAGAAAGTCTGCACCATGAAACTACAGCATGACAACCTTGCCAAAATTTTAGGAGACATAGCAGAACTACTTAATATATAGAATGAAACACAGGAAGGCAGCCAAAATGAGTAAACAAAGAAGCATATCCTGAATAAAACTTCAGAAAAAGAACTAAACAAAATGGAGGCAAGCAATCTAATAAATGCAGAGTTTCCTAGTCATATGGACAGTGAGAAATTATACAGAGATAGTAAGCATACAAAAGAACCAGTCAGAAATAAAAATACAATAACTAAAATGAAAAATACATTAAATGGAATATTAAATGAAGATTAAATAAAGCAGAGGATCAAATCAGTAATTTGGAAGACAAAATAGCAGAAAACACCCAAAAAGAATAGCAAAAAAGAAAACAAAATGGAGATAATATAAAGAACTTCTGAAAAAAATGTCAAGCATATCAACATTCACAACATAGGGGTACCAGACGGGAAAGAGAGAGAGCAAGAGGTTGAAACATATTTGAAGAAATGAAGAAATAATGACTTCAAAAAACATCATTTAAAAACTTCCCTAATCTGGCAAAAATAACTAACTAACTAACTAACTAACTAAATAAATAAATAAATAAAATAAACATCCAAGTCTAGGATGTGATGAGTCCCAAATAAGAAAAACCTAAAGAAGTCCATACCAAGATACATCATAATTAAAATGCAAAGGTTAAAGACAAAGAGAATTTTAAAGGTAGCAAGAGAAAAGCAGTTAGTTCTCTATATGGGAGTTCCTACAACACTGTCAGTTGATTTCTCACAGAAACTTTGCATTTCAGAAGAAATTAGTGAGAAATATTCAAAGTGAGAAAAAGCAAGGATCTACAACCAAGATTACTCTACCCAGCAAGGCTAGGATTTGGAATCAAAGGATAGAAAAAGAGCTTCCCAGACAAGAAAAACGTAAAGGAATTCATCACCACCAATTCAGTACAGTAGTACAAGAAATATTCAAGAGACTTCTTGAAGAGAAAGAGGAAAGAAGAAAGAAGAAAGAAGAAAGAAGGAGAAAGAAGAAGGAGGAGGAGAGGGGGAGGGAGAGAGGGGGAGGAGGAGGGGAGGGGAGGAGGAGGGGGAGGTGGAGGAGGAGGAGGAGAAGGAGGAGAAGAAAGAGACATAAATAATAAAATGGCAATAACTACATAACTATCCATAATTACCTTAAGTGTAAATGGAGTAAATGCTACATTAAAGACATAGGGTGGCTGAATGGATAAGAAAACAATACTCATACATATGCTCTCTGCAAGAGATCCATTTCAGATTGAAAGACACACACAGACATAAATGGATAAAAAAAAGCTGGAGTAGCAATACTTATATCAGACAAAATAGTTTTTAAAACAAAGGCTATAACAAGAAATAAAGAAGGACATTTCATATACAATAGCCAAGATATGGAAATAACCTATGTGTCCATTTGAGAGACAATTGGATAAAGATGATGTGGTACATAACCTATATAATAAAAGAGTAATATGCAAATCAACTGAACAGCAGAACAACCAGTTGCTATGACACACACTGACCATTAGGGGCCAGACGCTCAACGCAGGAACTGCCCCCTGGTGGTCAGTGCGCTCTCAGCCAGAAGCTGGACTCATGGCTGGTGAGTGCAGCAGTGGTGGCAGGAACCTCTCCTACCTCTGTGGCAGTGCTAAGGATGTCCAACTGTCAGCTTAGGCCCAATACTCATGGGCTTAAGCCATCAGTCAGACATCCCCCAAGGGCTTCCAGACTGCGAGAGGATGCAGGCTGGGCTGAGAGACCCCTCCCAAGTGCACAAATTTCAGCACCAGTCCTCTAGTATATAATAAAATATGACTCAGCCATAAAAATGAATAAAATCTTACCACTTGCAGCAATGTGGATAGACCTAGAGGGTAACATGCTAAGTGAAATAAGTTAGAGAAAGCCAACCGTCATATGATTTCACTTATCCGTGGAATCTAAGAAACAAAATAAGTGAACACTCAAAACAGAAACAAACTTATACAGAGGACAAACTGATGGTTGCCAGATGGTAGGTATGTTTGGGGGCTGGGTGAAAAAGATGAAGGAATTAATAAGTACAAATTGGTAGTTATAAAATAATCATAGGAATCTAAAGTACAGCATTGGGAATATAGTCAATAATATTGTAGTAACTATGTATGGTGCCTCTATGTTATATGCCAGAAACTAATATAATATTGAATGTCAATTGTAATTGAAACAAAATGTTTTAAAGTTTTGTAATTAGAAAATATTGTCTCATTATCATGAGAGTTATTTCCATATGTATTAAATATGCATGGATGCCACTTGAACTGAAAGGGTAACGACAATTGGAATTGTCCCTTATAATAGCTATGATACTTGCTCTGATACAGTCCTGACAATTGCTCTTTATTGTGATTTATGTTTTTCTTTTTGTTTGTTTGTTTTTCTAGAATAGAATCACAGAAAAGAAACAGGTGATTGACAGTTTTGCCTTTCTACCTACTCTCTATAGAACAGAGTACTTGGTTATCAATTTGGTCCTTCAATGTAACTAAAAAAGATTGCAAAATAATATCAACTTTATATTAATTCAACCTGTTGTGGAATTGGCGCAAAAGAAGAAACAGTTGGGCACTCGGAGGTATCAGAAAACTGGCTTTTAATCAAAGCAACACTGCTGGCTCAGGGGACTTAAAAGATCCAAAGCCTGAGCAACTTATACAATGAGCTTTATCCTTATATATATTTCTGAGTTTCTTTATTTCCTAACTACTGGGCTTCTATGGTGTCTTTTCACAGCCACTCCTGAGTCAGTTAGAATGGGGAATTTTGATTGTATCTAAAGGCCTACCCTGGATGGTGCCAGTGACCTCCCTCTAGCTAAGCTGTTATATCCCTGGTTTATGGCCCTTGTAAATTAGGAGTATTTAGGTAAATAGGTCTTGCAAGACCAGATGATTAAGGAAGGGGCAGTGACTTGATTATAGGCTAACAAGGGATACTGATTAATTAGGTACAAAGTCATTCTTTCATAAACCAAGAAATATATGCTGAATAAATGAACTTTTCAAATCCTTCCAATGTGTGAGACATCATTTATTAAGTCATTATGCTGGTCAGAACACAGTGACATACAATAATAAGCTTAAAAAGTGCAAAATTGCACCAAGGAAGTACACTGTCCATGTAAATTTAAACTGTGGCTATCAGACACACTAGCTCCAGATCCCGTACCTGAATATGTAGCTTTTTTTTTTTTCTCAAGGAAAAAATAACTATGTTAATCATCAATAGTTTGACAGACACTGCTGGGAGCATTTTACATATCTTACATTAGAGCTCCGTTTTCTGCTATAAAATTACCTTATAGAGCCAGATTCACTAATATCAAAATTATTCCTGAAATTCTCTTATAACAACCTCACCATGGAAACTAAAATCCTATCTCTTAATAAATCCAGAACCAATTTTTTCCATCAGCTTTGGAATGAATCATTTTTTCTTGTTTTGATTCACAGGTTAAATAGTTAAATTGTACTTAAAGAGAAGCAATTATCTTAAACACTATAAAATAACTTAAGGTGTCAAGATGCTTACACCACAAGAGATGCAAAATTCTGAGAGCCATGGAAGCACAGATTCACACCTCTCAGCCAGTGCTTAGTCACTCTGGACATGTCTTTTAAATACTGAAGTAGATGTATTCTCCTATGTCTTTGAAAAGTGCTCTTTCTGGTTCTCTATTCCACTCTTGAGAACCAAATGTGTAAGGCTGAATTTGCTTTACCAAGAATTAAATGTACATATGGTGTTATTAAACTATATCTATAATACTTGCAACAACCATTGCAAAGTAGGAAAATTATTCTCATTGAAAGGTTAAAAAACTAGGCTAGGAGAGGTCAAATGACATGCTATATATTGTGCAGCTGGCAGAGCTGAGTGGGAAGGAGCAGTGCCTTGGAGGACATTGTGCTCCCATTGGAGCCTGAAAGCCCTCCAGCGAGCTTTCTAGCTGCAGTGCACTAGCTGGGGCTGCATTGCTTATAAAAGCTCCCAGGACCCTTTCCAATCCTGCAAACTCTCGTCATCAGATATCATGTCCTAAGAAACCTGTTTGTGGACTGGAAACACTGCTGAAATATCTGTGTGACCTGCAGAGTAATAGGTTTTCATCCCTCTAGGTACACGGTCAGAAAAACAAATAAAAAACCCTGAATATTTGATAATTCAGGCTTAGAGACATTATATATTTGAAATAAAACTTTAATATCCTAGCTATTAAAATTCTATCTGTTATTAGTTCTCAGGTTATTAGTTATTAGGTTAAATTACATTAAATTGCTATTTTTATGGGTAAAAAATGTTAATTATGATCAATGTATTGAGTTCCAATGTATCCCCATGACTTTTATAGTAGAAAAGGGCCTTGAAGCAATGTAAAATGTTTTGTGGTCACCTTATGAAATGGAAACTTCTGGTCACTCTTTATTCTTATTGAGTTTCTTTTTCTTTTTCTTTTCCTTCTCTCTTCATAATAATTATCAGAATTTGGAGTTGCCTAGTCTTTATTTCCTTTCCTTGCTTTCTTTCCCCCAAGTAGAATTTTACTCCCATTTTCTATAAAAGTACCTGAAACATAAAAAGTGCTCAATAAATATTTGTTGAGTAAAATAAATTTAATTGATTGAATTATTAGATGTATTTTCTGTTTGGAGTGTTGCTATAAAACACACATTTCCAATTCCCCAATGCCCCTTTGAAAAAGATAAATTAATTCATTTCATTAGTGATATTGAATTGCCTATGGCATGACTTGTCAATGTGGCTACAATAAACTAATGGTTGGATAACGAGTTTATTTATCATAGAACCAATGTTTCCTACTGAACTGAAGTATAAATAATGGTATATCGGTAGTTACATTATAAATACTGTTTTAGAATTTGGTAGTTGGTCATAAAAATTCTGGGAATAAATAGCTAGTGGGTAAACACTGCATATATGACATTTATCAAAACAAGACTGTATAAGTCCTTTGTAAAGAGAAGAGCAAACATTGCATACAATTTTTTCTTTTATACAATGAGAAGGAAGCTGTTCAAGAACCCTAATATTTTGGTGACACTTGGAATCTTGGGAAATGGTAGAATTAAAATAATCTTGAGGACATATTGTGTACCTATAAGAAAATAAAATTCTATTAGAACTTTCATTCAAAAGAGAAAATTAGATTTCTCAGATAATATTAAGGGGCAGCACTAATTTAATGATTGTGGCAAAAAATGGGGGTAGCAAAAAGAGTTGCCAAGAAATACAACTCTGGCTGCTGGTAGTCTATCATTCTAGCACTGTGGACATGTAAGTGCAAAATGACTTCCCACAACTATGAGATGGATTTTTGTGACCTGTGGTAGAAGTCATTACTTTTTGGAGAAAATACAATTTGGTTACAGAAATCTTCTTGTCAAAAAAAATTTTAATATAATATTTTGATTAAATAAGAATACTAAAAAATGCCTCCTGTCCTTCATACTCAGACCCTGGGGATGCCAATCAGGTGACTAATGTGGTTCAAAATGTTACCATTACAGAACAACCTAATGAGTAGCCTAGAGTTTGAAGGTCATCCTAGACAGCTTCTGGCTTTCTGGCAGCTAAAGGTAGGCAGATTTTGCAAACCACAGGAAATAATGGTGACCTGTTTTGGATCCAGTAACATTAAGAGTGACTTACCTAAAATATTTTAACTTTCCTCTGAAGTGACAAACCTTTTGACACTTCAGGGGTTTGGGATATGTTGTTCTATAAATGTGTAGAATATTCTTCTCTTGGCTAATGCCTACTTATCCTTCCAGGATTCTGTTTATATGAGTTAGGTAAAAGAGAGTTTACAGTTGTTCATATGGAAAAAGACGTGTTTACCATTATTACAATAGCTTTACTAACTGTGTTTTGCATACTCACAACTGTAAACCTACTTTTGCCTCTCTCTCTCTCTCTCTCTCTCTCTCTCTCTCTCTCTCTCTCTCTCTCTCTCTCTCTCTTTCTCTCCCTCTCTCTCCCCTTGCTTATAAACAAGGTAAATTTTTCTTTCTTCTCTCCATACTTTCTTTCCATGGCTAATGAGACAGATCTGTTCCATGAAACCTTGAGGAACCTTCCACTCCTGGTCTTATTATCCAAGATGGTATATCCAGGTAGAGGATGAAGAACAAGATAAAGAAGAGGCACAGAGCACGCTCCAGGACTTTCTTAATAAAAGTTCCTGACTTCTTAAGTGCCCCGAAGAGTGATGGGATGACACATAACTCTGCTCCTATTGCCTCCCTGAGTACCAGAAGCAAGAAGGCAACCATGCACCCAATTTCTCTAACCACAGCTCCTGCCACTGTCGCCAGTGGTGCCCATAGGGCAAGGGGTTGCATCCGGGTTAAGCTGGGTTTCCCTCACCCCTAGCCCAGGGTGATGCCCCATTGCCATCTGAGGCCAGTAGTATTAGTCCTGCTGCAATAGGAACGGGAACTAGGGTCCTGGGGACAGGTGCCAAGCAGGGGCTTGAGGAGGAGCCAGGGAGCAGGTAGAGGAGGAAAGGGTAGACAGAAGAGTGTGGTGCCGCCTTTGCAGTTCCCACCAGTCTCCCCGTGGAGGCTTCTGGGAGGTCAACTTTCTATTTTTTGCTATTGGGATGTATTTAAAGTAACAGCTGGATGGCCCTGGAGTAACAGCAGTATGGCTATGGAGGACCCGCCTTAGGTAGAATGCTACTTTTGTCCTTTATGATAGATAGATGGAACAGACCCTAACTGCTTAATGCATATTTAGGTAGTACTCAGTATGTTGTCAGTTTTTCTGACCCCAGTTGTTTAATAGTATAAACATTGTCTATATTGTGGCCAAAATTCTGTGACATATAATGAGGTAAATCCTTCCACAATTTGCCTTATAGTCCAGTATACATGATAATTTACACTCAAATGAACATGAATATTTGGAAGATGACTTTTTTGTATTTTGTTGTTTTAGGTTTTAAAAAAATAATTCATTATTTTTATTTATTTATTTATTTATTTATTTATTTATTTATTTATTTTTACTCTTTATTGTTGAAAATGTTACATATGTCCCCTCTTTTTCCCGTATCAACCCCCTCCTGTCCCCCCACCCCAGTCTGTGTCCATGGGTTTTGGATATATGCATACAAGGTCTTTGGTTAACTCCCACTCACTCACGCTCCCCTGCCTTCCCTCTGAGATTCCACACTCTGTTTAATACTTCCATGTCTCTGGATCCACTCTATTCATCAGTTTGTTTTGTTAATTAGATTCCATATTTCAATGAGATAATGTACTACTTGTCTTTCTCTGACTGACTTATTTTACTTAGAATGATACCCTCCAAATCCTCCCATACTGTCTCAAAGGGTAAGGGATTCTTTCTTTACTGCTGCATAGTATTCCTGGTAGGTATGTGCCACAGCTTTTTTATCCACTTACATAATGGTGGGCCCTTGGTCTGTTTCCAAATCGTAGCTATTGTAAATTGTGCTGCTATGAACATAGGGATGCACACATTCTTTCTGATTGGTGTTTCAGATTTCTTAGCATATATTCCTAGAAGTGAGATCACTGGGTCAAACAGAAGTTCCATATTTAATTTTTTGAGGAAACTCCATACTGTTTTCTATAATGACTACACAGTCCACACACTCACCACAGTGTACTAGGGTTCCCTTTTACCTACATCCTTGCCAGCACTTATCATTTATTGATTTATTGATGGTAGCCATTCTGACAGGTTTGAGGTGATACCTCATTGTCGTTTTGATGATCAGTGATTTTGAGCATTTTTTTCATGTTTCTTGGCCTTCTGTATGTCCACTTTGGAGAAGTGTCTATTTAGGTCCTTTGCCCATTTTTTAATTGGTTTTTTTTGTTGTTGTTATTGTTGTTAAGTTGTATGAGTTCTTTTTATATTTTTGATATTAACCCTTTATCAGATGTATCATTGCAAAATATGTTATCCCATACATTTTGATATGATTTCTTTTGCTGTGCAGTAGCTTTTAATTTTGATCTAGTCCCATTTGTTTATATCTCCTTAGTTTCTTTTACCCTAGGAGATGTATCCGTAACCATATTGCTAGGAGAGATGTCTGAGATTTTGCTGTCTATAGTTTCTTATGGGATTTTTATGGTTAGTCAACTTACATTTAGGTCTTTTATCCAGTTTGAGTTTATTCTTGTGTATGTTGTAAATTGGTGGTCTAGTTTTATTTTTTGCGTGCATCTGTCCAATTTCTTAGCACCATTTATTGAAAAGACGTCTTGACTCCATTGTATGATCTTGCCTCCTTTGTCAAATATTAATTGAGCATAATGGCTTGGGTCAATTTATGGCGTCTCTGTTCTTTTCTTCTGGTCAATATGCTTGTTCTTGTGTCAGTACCAGGTTCTTTTGATTATGTTGGCTTTGTAGTATAGCTTGTTATCTAGTATTGTGTTTCCTCTAACTTTGTTCTACTTTCTCAAGATTGCTGCAGCTATTTGGGGTCTTTTTTTGGTTCCATATAAATTTTTAGAGATTTTGTTCTAGATCTATGAAATATGCCATTGGTATTTTAATAGGGATTGCAATGAACCTGGAGATTGCTTTGGGTAGTATGGGCATTTTAATGATGTTGATTCTACCAATCCATAAACACAGTATATTCTTCAACTTGTTTACACCTTCCCCTATCACGTTTAAAAAAAAAAAAATTAATGATTATTTTTTTTTTTACAGGGAGGAAGGGTGATAGAAAGAAACATCAATGAGAGAGAAACATGGATCAGCTGCTTCCTGCACACCCACTACTGGGGATGTACCCGCCACCAAGGTATATGCTCTTGACTGGAATCAAACCTGGGATCCTTCAGTCCACAGGCGATGCTCTATACACTGAGTCAAACCAGTTAGGGCTCTATCACTTTTTTTCAATGTCTTTTAGTTTTTCTGAGCAGAAGTCTTTCACCTCCTTGGTTAAGTTTATTCCTAAGTATCTTAATTTTTTTTTTTTCTGCAATGGTAATAGGATTGTTTGTTTAGTTTCTTTTTCTGAGAATTCATTATTGGTGAATAAAAATGCCATTGATTTTTGGGTGTTGATTTTGTATGCTGCTACATTGCCAAATTCATTTATTAAATCTAGTGGTGTTTTGGTGGAATCTTTAGGGTTTCTATGTACAATATCATGTCATCTGTGAATAATGAGAGTTTTACTTCCTCCTTCCCACTTGGATGCATTTTATTTCTTATTCTTGTCTGACTGCTGGGGCTAGGACTTCTAGTAACATGTTGAAAGTGGACATACCTGTTCCTTTTTCTTAAGGGAAATGGTTTTAGTTTTTACCAATTAAGTATTATGTTCATGGTAGGTTTATCATATACAACCTTTATCATACTGAGATATTTGTCTATTCCCACATTGCAGAGAATTTTTATCAAAAATGGGTGTTGGATTTTACTGAATGCTTTTTCTGCATCTATTGATATGTTTTTATCTTTCAATTTGTTTATGTGATGTATCACTTTTATTGATTTGCAAATATTGTACCAGTCTTGCTTCTCTGGAATAAATTCCATTTGGTCATGGTGTATGATCTTTTTAATATATTGCTGGATCTGATTTGGTAATATTTTGTTAAGGGTTTTAGTGTCAGTGTTCATAAGGGATATTGGTTTGTAATTATTTTTCTTTGTAGTGTCTTTATCTGGTTTGGGAATTAGAATAATGCTGTCCTCAGAAAAATAGCTTAGATGTGTCCTTTTCTTGGATTTTTTGGAATAGTTTGAGTAATATAGATACTAGTTCTTCTTTGAATGTTTGGTAAAATTCCCCTGTGATGACATCTGGACCCACACTTTTGTTTGATGGGAGTTTTTATTATTATTATTATTACTACTTACATTTCATCAGTTGTTATTGGCCTATTTAGGTTTTCGGTTTCTTCTTGATTCAGTTTGGGGAGATTGTATTTTTTTTCTAGGAAATTTTACACTTCATCCACATTGTCTAGCTTGTTGGCATATAGTTGTTCAAAGTATCTTCTTACAATCTTTAATATTTCTGTGGTGTTAGCCATTACTTTTCCACTTTTGTTTCTGGGTCTTCTCTGTTTATTTTGGTCCTCTCTGTCTGTTTCTTGATAGTCTGACTAACAGTCATCAACCTTTTTTATCCTTTCAAAGAACTATCTCTTGGTTTCATTGATTTTTTTTTTCTCTATGCCATTTATTTCTGCTCAAATCTTTATTATTTCCTTCCTTCTACTTACTCTGGTCTTTTCTTGTTCTCCTTCTAGTTCTTTAAGTGTAGGGTTAAATGGTTTATTATTAATTTTTCTTGCACTTTAATGTAGGCTTGTAGTGCTATGAACTTCCCTCTTAGAACTGCTTTTGCTGTGTCCTACAGAATTTGGTTTGCTGTGTGTTCATTTTTATTTGTTTCCAGGAAGTTTTTGATTTTTTTCTTGATCTCATTGATAACCCATTCACTGTTCAATAACATGCTATTTAGTCTCCATGTGTTTGAATGTTTTCAAGTGTTTTTATTATAGTTGATTTCTAATTACATTCCACTGTGATCTGAGAATATGCTTGATATGATTTTAATCTTCTTGAATTTGTAGAGACTTGTTTGTTGTCCTAACATGTGCTCTATCTTTGTGAATGTTCCATGTGCACTTGAAAAGAATGTATGTGTTGTAGCTTTGAAGTGAAATGTTCTATAAATGTCAATTAAGTCCATCTGATCCAGTGTGTCTTTTTTCTTTTCTTTTTTTTAAATATATATTTTATTGATTTTTTACAGAGGAAGGGAGAGGGACAGAGAGTTAGAAACATTGATGAGAGAGAAACATTGATCAGCCGCCTCCTGCACACTCCCCACTGGGGATGTGCTCACAGCTAAGATACATACCCTCGACCATAATCGAACCTGGGACCTTTGAGTCCACAGGCCAATGCTCCATCCACTGAGTCAAACCGGTTAGGGTGAGTCTCTCTTTTCTTGTTAATTTTTTGTGTGGAAGATTATCCAGTGAAGTCAGCAGGGTGTTAAAGTCCCCTACTATGATTGTATTGTTGGCAATATCCTCCTTAAACCCCTCTAGAAGTTTTTTTTTGTACACAGACACACACATACATACTAGGGGCCCAGTGCACAAATTTGTACATGGTTGGGATACCTCTGAGTGGCCTGCAAGAACTGGGCCAAAACCCACAGTCCAATGCCACCTGCAGCTCCTACCTGCTACTCCCTCTCATCCTAGCCACACTGTGCCTGCCACAGGCTGTTGCCCAATCATTCCTTATTGGGAGAAGCTCATGATGCAACAATAGTGCTCACCAGCCCTGAACCCTGTGTCTAGTGCCCTCCCAAAGGGAGTGGCTTGCAGGATTGGGCTGAAATCGGCTCTCCAATATGCCCCGAGGGGTCCTAGATTGCAAGAGGGTGAAGGCCAGGCTGCAAGGATCCCAGCAGTGCACCACACCATTGGGCTGAGGAGGGACGGTGGGAGGGCTCCAGGGCATGTCTGGTCCATTTTGCTCAGTCCCGAAGGGCCAGACCCTAGCAATAAGCTAACCTACCTGTAGGAGCATCTACTTCCTGGTGTTCAGTGCACATGATAGAGACTGGTTAACCAGTTTGACTGTTTGCCCTCTCGTGGTCAGTGCACATCATAGTGAGCGATTGATCAGCCTTCACATATCATTAGCATATCACACTTTGGTTGTTTGGTTGTTTGACCATTTGGTCTATTTGCATATTACTCTTTTATTATATACTAGGGGCCCAGTGCACAAAAATTTGTGCACTCGAGGTGGAGGGAGTCCCTCAGCCCGGCCTGTGCCCTCTCACAGTCTGGGACCCCTCAGTGGATGTCCTATGATGGCCCCAGTCTGCCAGGCGCCTTTTGTGTGTGTGTGTGTATGTGTGTGTGTGTCACCACTGGGGACCTGCCCTCAGCCGCATCTGAGGCTCAGAGCAGTCCTCCTGTGTGTGTCTACCTGCCGGGGGCCTGCCCCCAGGCACACCGTGGAGGCTTGGAGCAGGCACCCCCTCTATGTTGATCTCTCAGACTCTTGCCCTCCCCTGCATGTTGTTCTCTTTTTTGAGCATGGCCAGGCTGGGTGTGGCCTGCCTCCCAAGCTTGCCTACTGCCCATCTTCCTCCAGCCACCAGAAAGCAGGGAAAAC
>PVJC01012098.1:0-40282 GCA_004026665.1 Murina feae | reverse complement strand
TGTGTGTGTGTGTGTGTGTGTGTGTCACCACTGGGGACCTGCCCCCAGCCGCATCTGAGGCTCGGAGCAGTCCTCCTGTGTGTGTCTACCTGCTGGGGGCCTGCCCCCAGGCACACCGTGGAGGCTTGGAGCAGGCACCCCCTCTATGTTGATCTCTCAGACTCTTGCCCTCCCCTGCATGTTGTTCTCTTTTTTTAGCTGTGACCAGGGCTGGGTGCTGCCTGCCTCCCAAGCTTGCCTACTGCCCATCTTCCTCCAGCCACCAGAAAGCAGGGAAAACCCTGCCTCGTGGTCAGGCCAGCCTTTTCCTGCTCCCTGATCCCCGGAAGTGACCTGGGAAGCCACCAAGCAGGCCGCCGACTCTTTCCCACTCACCCGTCCCCTGCTGCCTTCCTTTCCCACTTCCCGGTGCCGCCAAGGGGTCTGGGGAGCTGCCAAGCAGGACCCCGGCCCCTGCAGCCTTGCTTTCCTGCTCCCCGGTGCCCCGCAAAGGGCCTGGGCAGCCACCTAGCAGGCCAAGACCCTCCCGCCGCCTCTTTCCCACTCATGGGTCTTGGGTCCTGCGCTGTCCCGCCCTGCAGCCACTTTGTGCACTCGGGAGGTCCCTCAGCCCGGCCTGTGCCCTCTCTCAGTCTGGGACCCTCGGGGGATGTCCACCTGCCTGACCAGCCTGGGTGAGGGGCTTTAAGGCTGCCCACAGCTCCCATTGACCCAACGTCCCAGCAAGGCTGGCTGGACGCAGGTTTCTGTGATTTATCTCCTATAATTGATGCTTGAAGGCCTGGGGTTATCTTCTATAATTGATACACTGTTCCTTTAAGGCAGCCTTCTAACTAACGAAGCCTCCTCTGCTTCACCTCGCAGCGTCTGTAATGAAACAATTGTTACTTTTATTGGTTAGGCCCGGGCTGCTGTGTCCTTCAGCTCCCGAGGATTCTATGATTGTTACATTGTTTCAAATGTTTCAAATCTGTGTTTTGCTAGAGGCAGTTTAAGCGGAGCTGAGCTGAGCGGGCGTAGCTTCACTTTCGCTCCTGCCACAATGGAAACAGCCCTTTACTCAGGTCCGGGAGTGGCGGCCGCCATGTTGGCTGGGCTAATTTGCATATAGCTGCTCTGATTGGCTGGTGGGCGTGGCTTACCATGTCTCGGAGAAACGGTTAATTTTAATATTTCGCTTTTATTAGTTTAGATTTTTTAAATGTGTATATTTTTATTGATTTCATAGAGGAAGGGAGAGGGAGAGAGAGAGAAGTATCAATGATGAAAGAGAATCATTGATTGGCTGTCTCCTGCACACACCTCACTGGGGATTGAGCCTGCAACCTGGGCATGTGCCCTGACTGGGAATCAAACTGTGACCTCCTGGTTCATAGGTCAGTGCTCAACCACTCAGCCATGCTAGATGGGTACTAAGAGTTGCCAAGAAGAACATAATATCTTTATTAATCATCTTGTCAAAGAATAAAACTTTTTGGGACTCATCCTGTCTCACTGTAGGCACCAACCTTAGTACCTGGAATAATGATAGGAAGTACTGATTGAACTTTCATGTGCCAGGTACTGTCTAAATGCTATGTAAATCCTTTAATTCTAATAAATGCCCTGTAATGCAGATCTGTAACTACAATCACTTTACAGATGAGGAAACAAGTATAAAGAAGTTAAACAACTTGCCCAAAGTTACCTGGCTAGTAAGTGGCAAAACTGGGATTAGAAAGCAGTGTGACTAGAATCTGACTTGTAGGGTACAGTGTAGTCTGACAGTATACATTTATCATAACATTTGGAATATTATTGAGGAGTAGAGGCCTGGTGCATGAAATTCATGCATGGGGGCAGGGAGGGAGGGGGGCCCCTCAGCCCAGCCTGCAATGACGCAAGCATTTTGTTCCTGGCGTAGCCAGAGCCCCTCTGTGGGGGCGACGACACAAGCTTTCCCCCCAAAACCTCCTCAGCTGCTCTGTGCCCGCTGCCCAGAGGCCCTCTGCGGCCAGGATGGATTGCTTGCCTTGTCACCACAGTGACGAGGCAAGCATTCCACCAGGCTGCTCACACTGCCTACTCTCAGCGGCCAACCCCCTGGACTGGGCGACTCTGGCGGGGCTGAGAGGACTGGACGCCACCATCTAGTGGCTATGGGCACCGCCATATTTGTGATGGAGTAATGGTCAATTTGCATATTACCCTTTTATTAGATAGGATTATTGAATCACGAATCATTCTAACCCAGTTTTGTTTTAGAATTTCCTTATGAAAATGACTATATGACTTTGGTTTTGTAGGTCACTGTCAACAAATTCATTTATTGATGATAAAGAGCTGCAAGGCAAATAACGAGTCCATGAGAATAGCATCCTTGAAATTACTAGTTTATCTCTGCTAGTGCCAGACTATTTTACTGAAGATATTAAAGCAGAATTTTAGCTTCCTTAACTCTTGTTCCCTGCACTAGACATTCTCAGGAGAAACCCTCATAGCAGAAGCATGAGAAAGGAGCACTGGCAAGTTTTGCCTAACCCATTTACTAGATATGTGTGAATAGGATAACAGGGAGGTCTGTTCAGAGAAATGATGATGGCAGAATTTCATTGGAGGGTAGCAAAAATGATGTTCTATCTTAGACAGTATGATTGGATAGCACAGAAGTTTGATTTAGATAGGGAATAAGAACCAGTTCTCCTGAGGTATTTTTTAGTCTCTTTCTCAAATTAATGACAGATAACGCTTTCCCTTGGCTATATGCTGTGCAATGTTTTTTGTTTGTGGTGTAAGTTATGTTTTCTGAAAAAGATTTACAAATTCGTTAAAGACAGGGATCGGGCCTTTTTTGTACCGCCTAGTTCTAGGTTTATAGTGGATGTTCTCTACATATGTTTTTGATTGCTAGAGCTCCAATTTTATAAAGAGCTATTTTGAATCTTCACCTGAGGATATTTTTCCATTGATTTTTAGAGAGAGTGGAAGAGAGAGGGAAAGACAAATATCAATGTGAAAGAAACACATTGATTTATTGCCTCCTGCACAAGCCCCAACCAGGGCTTAGACTGGGGAGGAACCTGTAACCGAGGTACGTGCTGGGACTGGACTTGAACCCACAATCCTTTGGTTTGCAGGCTGGCGCTCTACCCACTGAGCAAAACTGGCTAGGGCTAAAGAGCTTGTTTTCATAAAAATGAAATCAAAACACTGACAAGTTTAATTTTGTGGAACAATTTTTTTTTTTAGGAGTGATTTGAAGGAGGTGACAGATCATATAAATGGGTAAAGGTCAGAAGTGCTTTTAGGAGCACAATTTGAGAGTAATGAAAGCACGATAATTGAAGTAACTTTTTTAAAAAAGTGATAGTATTAAAGATTTAGGATTTGTCCTAGGGCTAGCCTGAACATAGTCCCTGACTGGCTGAAGCTAAAGTGTTATTTTTATACTTTTTGGCATATTAACCTAACAGTCTCAGAAATCATTTCCATAGAAAGAAGTCTTTTCTACTTTTGTAGGATATAATATTAAGAACAGTAAAGATTAAACAAAGTTTTCTGCTTGTCAACAAAACAGGATAAACCTCCTGAGGCAGGGCCATATGGAAGCATCCTGCTTGAGTGCCCATGTGTTTGGGGTGAGGTTGGGGCAGATGGTACAGGCAGGATTCTTGGCTACTTGGTCAGTGGTTTTAGAGATGATACAAGTTAGATGCTAGGTGCGTGGAAGGGCTGTTACATGTTTACGTGTATTGGGTGTATCTGCCTAACAGGTGGCGCGAGCTCAGTGAAGGATGTTGATGAGTTGGGTAGTGTGGGGGCTGAGGGAAGAGGTGGGGAGATGCTGACCTGGAGTGATACCTACAATTTGATCTTAATCTCCCTCTGACATTAGGGAGAGGGAGACAAGACACAGTGTGAGAGACAAGATTCCAGATCCCTGGCCTCTCCTGTTCTCTAGAGCCTTAAGTAAGATATTGCAGAACTAGGATTTTTCCTTTTAAGCTTGAAGCTGTTTGATTCCTTTGTGAGATACTAGGCCAGAAGCTGTATTTATAGAACTTGTTTTGACATATTTTCTCACCCTTGTCTTCTTTACTGGAATTCAGCTAATGGTGCACTTTCCCTGGTAGAAAAGGTTGGTTGAAGAAAATGTACACACAGATATACAGCTGAGTGATTGAAAATGGCTCCAAACTTTGTAAATAGGCCAGCCTTAATGTCAGTTGAGTTGCTGGGCTAATTTCAAACGGTGTAGTATTACTACCCAGCTCACTTGTGGTACACTGCGGGTTCACCTGGACAATGGCTGTTTCCGCACAAAAGATTCAGGCAAAGCAGGAAACAAGCAAAAGTTCTTTTTGGACCAGTATGAGTTGGGCCTTTTCTTTACTTTGTCCCGCATAGTTTCAAGAGTTTTCTTTTAAAAATTTTCTGTAGAATGGCCCTAGTTGGTTTGTCTCAGTGGATAGAGTATCAGCCCGCAGACTAAAGGGTCTCGGGTTAGATTTCAGTCAAAAGCATATACCTCGGTTGTAGGTTTGATCCCTGGCCCTGGTTGGGGCTTGTGTGGGAGGCAACCAATTGATGTGTCTCTCTCACATCAATGTTTCTCTCTGTGGCTCTGCCCCTCCCTTCCACTCTCTCTAAAAATCAATGGGAAAATATCCTCAGGTGAGGATTAACAATAAAAATTTACTGCAGAATAAGTAACATCAGTTTGTAAATAATTCAGCCAGTATTCCAGATTTGCAACTTTGTTAGCAGTTTTTTTCTTTATCCTTCCAGAGTTCTGTTTATGTACAAACCATGTGTGATTCCTTTCTTATTATATAAATACTTACTATATAAATACTACAGGCCTGGTGCATGAAATTAGTGCACTGGTAGGGTCCCTTGGTCTGGCTGACGATCAGGGCCTATCTGTGGGGCAACCGGCAGGGCAGCTGACCAGCTTGGCTGGCTTGGCAGGCTTGGCACCACCTGCTTGCTGACCCTACCACTGCCACTGTTGCCTCCCTCTGCAGGGCGAACAGGGGGGGCAATCAGGGGAGCCTCGACTGGTACCTGCCTTAGCTGGCCTGGAGCCTATGGGCAGCTCTTGCGTCGAGCGTCTGCCCCCTGGTGGTCATTGTGCATCATAGTGACCAGTAGTTCTGCTGTTCGGTTGATTTCCATATTAGGGTTTTATTTTATAGGATACCCTTCTGATCACTCCTTAATAGAAATTGGAACTGCCTTCCTTATTCTCTTTAATAGGTGCAGTATTCTGTTGTATTGCTATACTGTAATTTATTTAACCAGCATCCAAATGATGCTTATACTGTATGTTCCTAGTTTTTGCTATTATAAATAGTATTCTTACAAATGACCTTTGCATACTCTGTGTACATCACCTATTTGAAGGATATATTTCTAGAACTGGAATTGCTGGATTCTAAGGGCATGTGCAGTTTTCAGTATTGATAAGATACTTAAAATCTTTTAAAAATGTTTAGCAAGGGATATTATCCTGAAGAATATTATTAGTGGTCAAAAAGGTCTCGATGCAATGGTAGTCAAACTAGCATCCCAAAGAGTTACTAGAATGAACATATGATCTGAAGTGGAAGAATTAAGAAACCTTGAGATAAGTTTTATTATTATTAAAAAATTTTTGTTTGTTAAAGATATTGTTTCCATTTATTTTATTTCAGTTTTAGTTTTTTAAAATATATTTTATTGATTTTTCACAGAGAGGAAGAGAGGGATAGAGAGTTAGAAACATCGATGAGAGAGAAACATCGATCAGCTGCTGCCTCCTGCACACTTCCCACTGGGGATGTGCTCGCAACCAAGGTACATGCCCTTGACCAGAATCGAACCTGGGACCCTTGAGTCCGCAGGCTCTTGAGTCTGCTCTATGCACTGAGCCAAACCGGTCAGGGCTGTTTCCATCTTTTTAGATAGAGTGGAAGGGAGGGGCAGAGAAAGAGAGAAAAACATCAATGTGAGAGAGACATTGATCGGCTGCCTCCCCCAGGTGGCCTTGACCACAATAGAACCCTCCACCCTTCTGTTTGAGGGCCAGTGTTCTAACCACTGAGTACCGGCTAGGCCAGGATAAGCTTTATTATCAAGCCTAGCAATCATTATTGCCACAGAAGAAGTAAGTCGCCTAGAATAGGGAGAGGCAGCCCCTATTTTTTTTTTTAATCCTCACTGGAGGACTTGTTTAGAGAGAGGAAAGGAGAGGGGAAAAACAAACATCAATGTGAGAGAGAAACATTGAATGGCTGGCCTTTGTAGACACCCTGACCGGGATTGAACCAACAGTCTCTTGGCATGCTAGACTATGCTCAACCTACTGAGCCACTCCAGTTGGGCGGCCCTATTTTTAAAAATTGTTTTTATTTTAAGGGAATTAGTGATGGTAGCTGAATCTACAAGTCATCTCTTACTCTCAAAATGTTAGTTTCACCCATTTATGATCTTTACCAATTAGAAAAATATTTCTGTTACCTGGCTCATTCTGTCCTTTTACTCTTAAAACTATCAGATGGATATGAGACCATTTGGTCATCATAATTAGCCTTTAAATTCCAAGTATTTATATCTGAAGTTCAGTAATCACTTCAGAAAATAAAAGCAACATACTATTTTGAGCTTCCATCTAAAAAATCATTTTACAGATGGACTTAATTTACCAGAGTGCCATGATTCCAGAAAGTACAACTCTTGCTGGTTATGGGACCAGGGTCACTTAAATTTGCTCTCTTCATTTTTTAAAAAAATATATTTTATTGATTTTTTACAGAGAGGAAGGGAGAGGGATAGAGAGTTAGAAACATCGATGAGAGAGAAACATCGATCAGCCGCCTCCTGCATACTCTCTACTGGGTATGCGCCCGCAACCAAAATACATGCCCCCAACTGGAATCGAAACCGGAATCTTTGAGTCCACAGGCCGACACTCTATCCACTGAGACAAACTGGTTAGGGCTGTTCTCTTCGTTTTATTTTATTAAAAAATATATTTTATTGCTTTTTTACAGAGAGGAAGGGAGAGAGAGTTAGAAACATCAATGAGAGAAGAACATCAATCAGTTGCCTCCTGCACACCCCCTACTGGGGACGTGCCCGCAACCATAGTATATGCCCTTGACCGGAATCGAACCTGGGACCCCTTAGTCTGCAGGCCGACGCTCTATCCACTGAGCCAAACTGGTCAGGGCTGTTCTCTTCGTTTTAATTCCCTCATCTGAAAATGGGAGTGAAAAATACTAAAGAATCTCCTTTGAGCACTCAGAAAAATAATTATAAAGTCATTTCCAGAGGTTATGTATTACAGAAATGACTCTTCGGAGACATCAAGATTATGAAGTAATTTTAGAAGTAACTCTTGACAGCGTTTTAGAAAAAAAATTAGTCACATTCTGCCTACATGGTACTAACATATGGTGCAGCCCTGATGAGCTACACAAGTGGGCTGAAATAAAAATGCATTTGGAGAGGAGCAGTAGTGACTCACTAGATGAGATGGATTTGGCCTTATGGCAGGGCAATGAAACTAACGCGGAAATGGTGGTCTTAAAACACGGCCAGATTTAAGCAAGTGACACACAAATATCGTGGGAAAGTATAATGACTGAGCCCTCAAGTTTGGATTAGGTGCTTTGTCTCAGTCCCTGTAGGTAGGTCTTTAGAGCCCCCACTTCTACCACATAATGGGGAATCTTTGCTGCCTGTGATTTCTGTGCATGGTTCCATGTCTTAAAGATAGAAGCCACTAGTCAAATAATTAATTTTGATATTGCTGGAACACTGGGTTCAAACTAGAAAGATACATGAAAAAATTAGCCGTTCTGCCCAGAGAAAGCCACATATTCGCTTAGCTACTGCTATATCCAGCAATGTGCTGCCAAGGAAACAGGAGGAGCTAAAACAGAATGAGATTCCTGCGCCCACCCCCAACCCCCTATAGAGAGCTATAGTAGGAGAGAGTGAATACTTTATGGGGATTTGAGAATTACTTTGAGAGTATAGGCATTTTAGAAGGAAGTAGGAAAAGAGGCTTAAAAACTATGTATTTTATATTCCCTCTCTGCTTAACCTGAACACCTCCAAAATAGGATCTCTTTCAAGTGAGATGGCTTGCTTAGGTGCCTATATAGTCTTGTGGAAGGATCACATAACTATACAAAAGATGGGATGGCAGATAGGGAAAGGAACTCACTCACTCTCATCCAACTTTACTGCCTTTTTAAAAAAAGCAATTTCAGAGGACTGGATAATGTTGGCTTTGTAAAATAGGTGTTGTTAAATTTATTGGTTGGCTGTGACATATAGGAAGGATGTTACTGGCAAAGTCAGGCCAATTCTGACTCTTAAATATGGGCTGCTCACAAGAAAATATTTATAATTGTAAGTGAAGAAAATAGGTTACACAATAGTATGTACAGTATACTTAATTTGATAATTATATGTATTTGAGTGTGCATGAATCTTAAGATATGCATAGAAAAGAGCCTGGTAGGCTTTTTTACCTAAATGTTAACCTATATAAGTAATTTTTTTAAAATTGAGGACGTAGAAAAATTAAAGGGAAATAAGTACCTAATAAATATTCTATTAAATGGGGAGGCTACTCATAATGTTGGTTTTACTGAAATACCTGCAGTTGAAAGGGGAGAGACTTTTTTTTTTTAATGAAAAAGTGTGCATATTTATGTGCAGATATATTAATGTGAATGTTAATGCAAAATTTATAAATTAGACCAGATAAACTAGGGAATTCCAGTTCAACTATTGAAAGTCTGATAATGTGTTCTTTATTCCAGGTGTCTTGAGGAAATAAGTAGAAAAGAGAAGGAGGGACTTGTTATTCACAAAATGATAGCATATGAAATATATTTCATTAATACAAATTTAGAAATGTGATTTATACATAGTTTCTCCTAGGTGTATCTCATATGTGGTGGAAATTGAACTAGACCTTAAATAATGGTTTGAAATCTGTTTTGAGAAAATAGGATTATGCTTTTAGATGATTTAGTGATAATCTAGATTAATCTTGTCCCATATTCTAGTTTTATAGATGAGGAAGCTGAAGCCTAGGAAAAGTGACTCACTCAAGATCACACAAATGACATCAGATCTGGCCTTTGTCTAACATACTATCTGTTTTGTTCCTTTGCAGCAGAGAGAATCAAAGCTCATGTGATTAGAGAATATGATGAAAATTTTGGATTCTCTCTTCAGGAAATCTCCTATGCCCATCTTCACCCAGTTCGGCAAAAAAAAAAAAAAGTCATAGGGCTTATAGACCTACGATTCCCCTTTCTTCAAAGCTCATCTATGGACTTTGAAGAGATCTGAAGTTCTCAAATTAAGAATCTTGATGAAAAAGGAGAGGTCTTAAAATTGTTGCCACATCACACAACGATGTTGACATACTAAACTATTAAAAATGATGAAGATGGTAAATTTTATGTATGTATTTTTTCCCACAGCTTTTTTTAAAAGCTGTAAAAAAAAATTGTTGCCACTGAAGAAAGGATGAGCATACTGGCCAGTGGAGATGAGACTGGGATCTGTTTATAAACTCTTCTTCTAAGGTCAGGGAGAGTTGACACATAGATGACTCAGTAAAGAGTCAGAAGCCCTAAATTTAAGCCTGAATCATGGAAATAGTAGTCACAGAGCAGTGTCACAAGGGAAGAAGGATTTTTGTACACCCCACAAGAGTAAGTGTTAAGTTCTATCCCTGTCAACCAAGAGAAGTCAGAACTAAGCCTGGTACAGGGCCCAGATTGTTCAACATAGAGAAATTTACTAGAGTGGAAGGAGAGTCTCTGGGAATAACGGAACTATTGAAAGGAATTTACTTCCTGCTTCAGCGCACCTGTTTAATCCACCTAGTCATCCCCATTTACAGATTAGCAAAGCACTTGGTGAATAGTTTTTCTATGGTAATTCAGTCTTGGGTCCACCTATTTATTGCTGAATGCTTTCCCGTATTTTATTTTATTTTATGCACTAGTTTTCTGAGGTAGATTCTATCCCATTAGTTGTGATGTGTGTGCCCAGGGTCTTGGATTGGAATCTGAAGGCAACAGTTATTTCCTTGCTATAGGTTCCCAAGGAAGATAAGTAGATTGGTTACCCCAGTCAAACTATTGGATTTTAGCACCATTCCCTGGTGGAGTTTTGCATAGAGATGAACCTGCCTAGTATGATAAGTATGGAAAGCTTTGCAATTGATCCTATTATCAGGTTACTTAGATTTCTAGAGTATGGGAGCAAGAGGACATTCGGTTTTCCAAAGCAGTAAGCCCAGCCTTCCTTCCTATTGAACCAGTCACATAATAGGCAAAAAAGAAAAGGACATTGCAGGCAGTCTAACAAGTAACAGACATTTAAAAAAACACAATTTTCCCAAGTCATTTCTATCATTCTCTCCTCTTCCAGTTAGAATTTTGTACAGTGGCTTCAATTCTGGTCATCCCTTTGGTTCCTTTTGAATTACGTAGTTAAGTCTTCTTTTATAGGTAAGGAAACTGACACTTAGAGATATTAACTTGCTCAGAGTCACTTATCTACTGAGTAACAGCATGGAGTTTTCACTACCCTTAATTGTATCTCTCATGTGACTGAGACTTTCTACATTTATCTACTTAGAAAATTTGTCTTAGAAGAAAGGTCAGACTCAACTTTATGGCCTTCAGCATTTAAAGTCTTTTCATTGGTTTGTGTATATGATCTTCCTTGTACATAGTAGTTGTTTTTTTAACCTTAGCTCTCCTTTCACCCAAGGTTTGAAGTGTCTGGCTTTGAACTTTTTTTTTTTTTTTTAATCCTCACCTGAAGGTATGTTTATTAATTTCAGAGAGAGAGAAATGATCAGTTGCTGACTGGAAATCGGACCCAAAACCTTTCGGTGTATGAGATGATGGCTCCAACCAAGTAAACCACTTGGCCAGGACTCAAGTATCTGGCTTTATGTTCCAAACCTCTTCATTGCCTGAATTCAGGTGATCTTGACAGTTACTTCATTTCTTTGACTCTTTTCTCATTGTCAGTAAGGTTAGGATAGGTAGGAGGATTAAATATGAAGCACCAAGATACTGCATGACATATAATAAATGCTCAAAAAACATGAGCTCATAATTATTATCACTTTGTAAGTGTCTAGACATTTCTCCCTACTTTCAGATAAGATTTACAAATTTTAAGTACCATATTTTATTAATTTGAGATGCACACATTTATCATCCATCTATGGCATCTTTAATTCCTTGATTTGTAGTAATCTATTTGATTCTACTGTTCCAAAAACCACCTCAGTGCTGATTTTATGCTTGGCAAGGAACATCTTTGTCTTAAGGGAGGGTAGGTAGAGTGCAGTGTCTCTCAGATCTGGTTCTGGCTTTGATATTCAGGGTTCTTATACTTTCCAAAGTAGACTTCGTCCTTGTTGACTTTGAGCAATTCTCTGTCCGTGGATATAGCTAGAGGAGTTGTCAATGATGTTTGTAAGGATTTGGGCAACTTTACAGAATTTATCTTTACTTACAAGATGGTTTGATAATATTTAAAAATAAAATAAATTGGTTTTGTGGTTTCTCTGTTTGCTTTTACCTTCAATTAACTTCCTTATCTTCTGACTTTTTTGGTTTCAGTGGTTCACCACCACCCTGCATTTACAGGGCTAGCGAGAAGCATTTACACAGGCAGGGACTCGGTTGCCTTTGAAGAATTCATGCCTGGCACCTATTCAGGAAGGTTGCTTTGGGGAAATAACATGGCCTCTCAACATTACTAGCATAGTCCTTAATTGTGAGAAGATCTGTGCAGCCTTTAACTTCATTGTAGTATCCCCATCCAAAAGCAGATGTTAAAAATGATTGTTTTGATGACTTAGATGTATTGAAATTCAACCTCATGAATCCTAATCATTGTTTTACAATTTGTCTGACATTTGAGGGCAAGGCTCTTTTAAAACTTTTGGTACTTTAATTCCCCATATTTTAAGTTGATGGTGTTTTTAAATTAGTTTTAATATGTTAAATGCAATTAATCTTTAAGGTATTGTGTACTTTAAAAATGGGAGAGGGCCCAGCCAGTGGTTGAGCATTGATCTATGAACCAGGAGGCCACAGTTTGATTCCTGGTCAGGGCACATGCCCAGGATGCAGGTTTGATCCCTAGTAGGGGACGTGCAAGAGCCAGCCTGTCAATGATTCTCTCTCATCATTGATGTTTCTATCTTTTTCACCCTACTCTTCTTCTTTGAAATCAATAAAAATAAAGTTTTTTTAAAAATGGGAGACGGATGCCCTAACCGGTTTTGTTCAGTGGATAGAGCGTCATCCTGCGGACTCAAGGGTCCCAGGTTCAATTCTGGTCAAGGGCATGTAACCTTGGCTGCGGGCACATCCCCAGTGGGGGGTGTTGCAGGAGGCAGCTGATCCATGTTTCTCTCTCATCGATGTTTCTAACTCTCCCTCTCCCTTCCTCTATGTAAAAAATCAAATATATTTTTTAAAAAATGGGAGAGGGAGGTACTCTTTTTTTAAGAGGATAGGAATTTTTTAAAATACATTTTTTATTAATTTTTTACAGAAAGGAAGGCAGAGGGATAGAGAGTTAGAAACATTTGTGAGAGAGAAACATCGATCAGCTGCCTCCTGCACACCTCCCACTGGGGATGTGCCCACAACCAAGGTCCATGCCCTTGACTGGAATCGAACCCGGGACCCTTCAGTCCGCAGGCCGACGCTCTATCCACTGAGCCAAACTGGTCACAGCTCTTTTCTTTTTTTAATCCTCACCAAGGACATGCTTTTAAAAATATATTTTATTGATTTTTTACGGAGGAAGGGAGAGGGATAGAGAGTTAGAAACATTGATGAGTTAGAAACATCAATCAGCTGTCTCCTGCACACCTCCTATTGGGGACGTGCCTGCCACCAAGGTATATACCCTTGACTGGAATCGAACCTGGGACCCTCTATCCAACAAGCCAAACCGGTTAGGGCAGGACATGCTTTTTAAAAATTGACTTGGAGAGAGATGAAGAGGGAGGGGGGAGGGGAGGGAGAGAGAGAGAGAGAGAGAGAGAGAGAGAGAGAGAGAGAGAGAATGAATGCGTGCTATGAGAGTGAAACATTGATTGGTTGTATCCCACATGTGCCCCAACTGGGAATGAAACCCTCAACCTGGGCGCATGCCCTGACCTGGACTCAACCTTTCCGTGCATGGGATGATGCTACAAGAGGGCTTTTCTTTGGAAAGAAGATACATTACATATCTGGAATTATGAGATTTGTAGGCATGGCCCACTTATTTTTCTTTCCTTGGTTTTTTAGAGTGAAGACATAGTCCAGAGAGGGAGGTGTAAAGCTACAGGTATGGGCTAACTGCTGGATGGGTGTGCTCCATGGGCATCTTTTTAACCTTGCATGAGGCCTGTTGTGCAGATATGAAAAAATTGCCTTCAGAAAAGTGATGGCTTTTTCCCTACATTATGGGATATAATTTCCTGTTCTTAGAACACTAGAAATATTTTCTAGCCTATCCCAACTCTCTCTCCTTAGGTAAAAGTTTACAAGGCAGGCTTACCTTCCAATTGAACTAGTTATTGCCTAGTTCTCATAGCTTTGGGAGAGGTGGGAAGAGGGAGGGAGGGAAGGAAGGGGGGAAGGAAAGAGAGAGAGAGAGAGAGTTGGTAGCAGTATTCCACTCATCACCTACCCAGCTGACTTTATTTCCCATTCTACTTCATAACTGGAAGACCCCAAACAAACTAGAACAAGGATGAGGACAGAATTTAACGGACTTTACACAGATAATGTTACCTTCCTGGAACCAGAAATTGTTCAACACACTAATTTTTTAATCATCACTAGACCTTAAATAAAAAATTACACTGAAGTTCCAGAACTAGTTTGGTATCTGAAAATATGACCTGATTTGAAGGGTGCTCACAGTTTGACCATACACTCAGGAAGGTTTTGAGCAAACTTTTGCTGACAGCACTAAGTAGAGAAGAGGTCTTTCTCTTGGTCCTTTGACAGCGATTGGGGGAGAAGACAGTAGTGATTAAGGATGGGGAGGAAAACCTTTTAGATGGAAAACCTTTTAGATTTCAAAAAGGTAGTACTTTTTCTCCCTTTCACCCTGTCATGTCCTTTCAGTGCACCATATATGATACTTTTGCAGGCAAACCAACTTGGATACAACAGTAACTAAACTCAGTGCTTTTTGTCTAACAGTGATTTTAGATTTGAAATGAGAATTACTTACAATTTTTTTTTTTTTGTTACTTTAAAACTAACTCCCTTTCCCCCAAGTTCAGAAAAATTCATTGTGTATATTCTTACTGGAAACTTACAAAGTTTTCTGGTTTGTTTTAAATTATACTTAACTGTCACATTTTTTTTTTTTGCAAAACTCCCACAAAGTGAGATGCCAACGACATTATTACCAATTCAGGTCAGTATGTTTTTGCATATGCAAGATACTGGATTGGGAGCTGTAGGAAACCCACTTATTATAGTAGAACTGCACAAGTTTTGAAGTGAAAATTTAAGTCCATAAAGGTTTTAAGCTAAAATAAGTTATTCTGGTTGATTATTTTGAAGTTGTATCAATTGCTCCTTTTCTGCATTCCTTACATCATCTAACTGCCAGAAGTTGGGAGGGGGGGAGATAAACAGTCCACTTAACTGTCTGAGGTTGTGACTTCCCTAGATTTTGATACTTTTACACACACACACACACACACACACACACTAATAGTGATTTAAAATTTTTTTTAAGTATATTTTATTGATTTTTTACAGAGAGGAAGGGAGAGGGATAGAGAGCTAGAAACATCAATCAGTTGCCTCCTGCACACCCCATACGGGGATGTGCCCACAACCAAGGCACATGCCCCCGACCGGAATCGAACCTGGGACCCTTGAGTTCGCAGACCGACGCTCTATCCACTGAGCCAAACCGGTCAGGGCTAAATTTTTTATTATTATTATTGATTTCAGAGAAGGAGAGAGAGCTAGAAACATCAGTGGTGAGAAAGAATCATTGATCGGCCGCCTCCTGCACACCCCACACCTGGGATGGAGCCCGCAACCCAGGCGTGTGCCCCAAACGGGAATTGAACCGTGACCTGGTTCATAGGTCTACGCTCAACCACTGAGCCATGCCAGCTGGGCCTGATGGTGATTTTTAATGACATAGATTCTCTTTTATAATTTAGCAGTAGGCTCTGATTTTCTATAAGCTCATCTAACTAGACTTCACATTTTGCCCTTTAAACACATTTAGATTATCAGGGTGGAAGCATAAAATCCCTTCACCTGCTATTGAACTCCCTGGTTGCAACACTATAGCCTGACATTTGCTTGTACCACCTGGGTTGGCATTTCTTTTTCTCTCACCTATGCTTTATTCTTTCACTCTTGACAAAACAAAGGCTGTGATTTCTAGCATCTCTTCTAATTCAATTTTTAAACTGCTTATTCCAATCGGGTATTTTAAATGCAGGTCCTGCTATTCTTTGGAGGATTCCCTTATTTACCCATCATATTAGTTTTTAAAAAATGTTTTTATTTTTATTTTTTTAAAGAGAGGAAAATCAATCAGCTGCCTCCTGCACACAGACCTGGAGATAGAGCCTCTGGGTGCATGGGACAACACTCAACCCACAGAGCCATAGTGGCCAGGGCTCTACCCATCATTTTTAATGATTTGGATTCTTAATGTTATAGCAGACCGATCGCCCCTACCTTCACATAATAAGGCTTTGAATTGTTGCCCTTAGAAAATAGAGAATATTCAAAGCAAAGAAAACTGAGACAAACAACCAAAGAAAGAAAAGGAACTCATGACTATAAGTTCATAATGAGAAGGCAGGTGGTAAAAAGGGTCTGAGCGAAAGTTAAGTTCTTTTTCAGCGGACCCTTGGTTATCATTCTTCCTGCCAACTCTTTACTTCTAATACATTCTTCATGGGAAAAGTTTGGAATGTGTTTCTGATTTAGAAATTAAAAACAACTGGGCGTTTTTTTTGTGAATAACTCTTAATTCTTTTTAATTTTAACACTTGCATTTTATATTCCCATAATTGTTTTTATCAATTAACTTTGTAACCCTTTTCTAAAATCGAGTGATTTGTGATTAGTTTCTGTGAGTCCTCATCCCAAGCATGTTGAATTTAATTATACTGAGCTAACTCTTGTGACCTGCCTCAAAAGAAGCATTCTCCTTCATGTAATAACATTTCCATCTTGTATGATTTTAAAACAGTGTTGCTTTATATATTGTAAAGTGGATTTTAAAACATCAAGTCAATGCTTCTGAACATTTGGCTCAATGAAAATTACAGTAAGGAGTGCACATCCTTTCATGCACTGAGCAGTGCCAAGCTACTAAGTGAAGTCTCCCACCTTTCAGCGCTCTCTTGTCCTAGATGTGGTTCTGATTGAAACAGAGCTATAATTACTAGCGATGTCTTTTTACTGAATAATAAAAGCATAACAATAACCAGGGGGATTCTTTAAAATTCATTGATTCATTTTTAAAGGAATCCTTGAACTAAAAAATCTGATTTGGTTAACTGATCTCACAAATTTACTCATTGGTCCAGATAGCTTTCTATAGGAGGAGGCATGGGATCAGTGCCAGTGACACCAGAGAAACTAGGAACGAGGAACTTCACCAGTCCCAGCTTGGGTTCCCATGCTGTGCCTGGCAGTAGGGCCTGGTGAACTGTGAATTGTGTGCCCGTCTCTTACTTGCAGCTTGTTTTTTCTTCCCCCTTCAATGGAATGGAAGAGACTCCTACTACTTCTCCCTCTAAAGCAGTAGATCAAATGAGCCAGGGTCTCTGACAAAATAGAAAAGTAGCTAACTGCTATTATCCTTGTAAGTTTTGGATGCTTACATATGGATTTTGGACAGAAGACAGTTTCTACATTTCTCAGTCACATGCAGGATAGGTGTCAGCCATTTCTATACCGATGAGAACAGTTAGGCCTATACTAACTGTTGCCATTTTTTAAAAAAGTGACTATACACATTTAGGAGTGCATTCGTTTGCCTCTTTACAGGCTGAATATAACTTCTTTTTTCAAAGTTCCCTGTGTTGTTAGCTGAGCTTGAGTGAAGTGAAATCTTTGAGGTAAGGCAACCCTAATGATAAAAATGGAAAGAAGGCCTGTGAAATTTGGGAACCTTTAGAGATTCCGTTTTAGAGTCATCGCCTAAATATTGAAATGCTACCATTTGTTGTTTGGAGGGATGTGGAGCTAAATTGAGAACGGGAGCACCACATCTGCCTTATTGCTAAGTATATCCATCTCTACTGCTCCCCACAATAAAGTTTTTATGTTGCATTCATTACTCCTGATTTAGTAGGTTTAAAGGAGGACAGAGAACGAAGAGGCTTAGCCTGCATTTCTCTGCCCTTCCTCATGTGTTTGAGTGCTTGTCCCTAGCAGGCCCCATTTCTTTTTCATTATTAGGAAAGTCAAACAACTGAAAAGACATTATTTTCTAGTACTCGGTCAAGAGGCACAATATTACAATTCCATTTTCATTTTTGCCTTTTAAATTTTCTGGCAAATTAAGATTCAGAGTTAGGGACGAAGTTCTGCCTTGTGCCACCAAATGAATGTCATTGAAACAGCAATTTTTAAAGTCCCTTACTCTGATGAGGAAGCACACTTTGCTGTCAGCACCATCAAGAAAGCAAGGTCCAGTTCAGGTAATAGTATGTGAGCACTAAGTTCCTGGTGTCCAGTTCTTCAGCCAGCTTGCTCCTGGATGCTTTTGATGGTCTGAACCAGCGGGCCTCTGTATGTGACTATTCTGAGGTTAATTGGGACCCAAGTACTGTGCTCATTGCTGCCTTTGGCACGTGGAAACTAAGTTTTGACCAATGCTAACAACCCAGTTTCCAAAAACATTTTCAGGCCATATAAGGTGTGTTTTTTTCTTCCAGGTAGTTTCAGGTTTTGGGGGTCCTCAGAAAGTAATTTGCAGGGAGAGGAGTCTGGAAGATGTGAAACAAGTTTGTGTTTCTTCTGCTCTGTTAGCCACTGCTATCTTCATGGATCTGACACTATTTATCTGACAGTGCACTTAGTACTGCTTTGCCAGGGAAAATCACACAAAACAAGCCTGGTGCATCAGCACTTTCATTGTGTGTAGGGCTGAGCCTCCCTTCACATGGTCACATCCCCCTTTTAATCCAGTGCTCCCTTCCCTTACCCTCCCCTTCCCCTTCCCCAGTCCTGCCTGTTTCTGTGGCACTTATTGCTGGTTTCCCTGAGCTCCTGTTTCCACTTTGTGTTTTTTGTGGGGCCCAGGAAGCTAAAGCTGTGTGTATTTGTGGATCAGACAAGTGCAGCAAGTTAATATCATTGGCTTCTGAAGGGGAGAGTGAGGTGATGGCTGCGTTTAAGTTGGATTTCCTTCCAGAAATGATGGTGGATCATTGCTCTTTGAATTCCAGTCCCGTGTAAGTATTTTTGACTAATTTTTTATAAGCAGAGGAACTGGGTTGTTTTCTTTGTTATTTAATGTAACTGGTTCTTTTCCTTAAGAAGAAACAATTGGGTGAGGAAGCCAAAAGCCACGCTATTGTTATTTTCTTTTTTAATATATATTTTTATTGATTTCAGAGAGGAAGGGAGAGACAGATAGAAACATCAATGATAAGAGAGAATCATTGATTGGCTGCCTTCTGCACACCCGCTACTGGGAACTGAGCCCACAACCCGGACATGTGCCCTTTATCGGAATCGAACCAGGGACCCTTTAGTCCAAAGGCCGATACTCACTGAGCCAAACCTGCTAGGGCTATTGTTTTTATCTATTAGAGTCTGATTCTTTCTCATTACTGCTGATTTCCCCAAAGCTATAACGAAGTTCTATACAGAAGAGGATACATTTGATAGATGACCAGCAAGTGTGCTGGCTCCTGTCCCTCCAAGCTATAATGTTTTCCCATATGATAGGTTCTGAGGTTTGTTTGTTTTTAACTGTAGTTTTATTGCTTTAGGTTGGATATGTAATTTCAAAGAATCTTTTGGGAAGGTATTTTTAATGATGAAATTCTTAGACTCATTACAGAGGATGTATTTAGTAGTATGTGCAGGATGTAAACTGTAATTCTGGATTTTTATCCCCCCGCACCCATCTAATTGAAAATGCATCACAATGCATGATTTGGGAGATATCAGATGCCCCCACCCTCTCAATTAGATAAATTTTGATTGGCAGTTTGCCCAAATAGATTTTAAACATGGGAATGAGAAAGCTCATTAGTTTGCAGTACTTGTTTAAGAAGTGCCACTGCCATTGTACACGCTAACCTGGCCCTGAGTTGTAGCTACAGGGGATCTGAAATCTGGGCTTTGTAGGGGACACATTTATAACTCCTGATTTCAGCTGCTTTAACCAGACTGCAGAGTATCTTGGGACCTCAAGTAAATGAGTCTTAAGTTATTCAAAGCCAAGAATATGAAATGGTAGAATATTTTCTATACTAGAACTGGGATAGTTGCAAGCCTCTGAGTTTAGGCCTCCACGTGCAAATCAGGCCACCCTGGGATAGGGTGTAACTGGTGTGGATAATAGATTCAGAATAGCTCTTCATGGAATAGTTGAATGGTCCTCAAAGTTAGTTGACTTGCTTGTTTGAAACACATCCTATCCTTCCCTGTAATCTCCAAAAATAATAGTTAATTTAGGTCTTTTTAGGAGAGTGGATAACAGGTGAAATCACAGTGAATGGCATCATAATAAAGACTTAACTATATAATAAAAATATTCCCACGTACCAGATATGTGATCCCTAGAAATAGGACTCTGTGGCTCAAATTATCTTTCATTGTAACACTTTCTCTCTCTGCTTTGTTGCTACTTAGTATTTAACCCTTAGATACAGCATTTTTCCTCAGTCTGTTTTCTCATCTTTTAAAAGGTTGGACTGATTCAGCATCCCATGAAGGCTGACCATGGAACATTGCATGAAAGTTACCTGGAATATAAAATTTCAGATTCTTGAACCCATGCCCAGATATTCTTACGCTGGAGTAGGCTCTAAGAATCTGTATTTTGACGATGTCCCATGTAGTTTTCATGTACACCAGAGTTTGAGAACTGATGGACTGAATGTAGGCCATTCTGAGTAGAGGTAATCAGGGAGTAGACTGTTATGTCATTTTCCCCCTAGTGCATTCACATCTGCTTTATCCTGTATCTTCATAAAAACTTTTTGAGGTTAATTGGGCATAGGCAATTGCCCATATTTTACAGATGAGAAACTCAGTTGAGAGGGGCTAAAACTGGCTTGTCTGAGGAGAGTTGGTGTCAACCTTGCACCTAAAATGCAATTTTAATGATACACTCCTTATTTTTACCCTTAGACCAAGCCTCAGCTGTCATTGAGCAGAGTTACCCATCAGTTCTTCCCATTATTGCAAGTCCTCGGGCCTCAGTAGACACCATGTACCAAAACACACACCATAGAGTTAGGAAGGAGAAAGTTCTTGAGAAAGGTGTGTGTTTGCCATCTCTTTCTTGAATTGTCACCCCTTTACCCCCGTACGACTTTAGCAGGAGGCTTGACCTCAGTGCTGTTTTACCTCTGAAGAGATATTGCCTGGGAATTTGAACTAGCAATGTATCTTATTTAAAAATTTCTGAGCCCTAGGACCTGACCCCTAGTGCCTGTTCTCACTTGTAACAATGTCCTTGATTCTGTTGTGACCACTCCAGCTTCCACTGGTTCCTCTGACTTTGCATGCACTGTAAGACATGGATGTTCTCCAGGGCTTGAAGCTTAGGTCTTTTCTCTTAGCTCTCCCAGTGCTTAAGGGGGTGCTGCTGTGCTTTTCTGGTTCTCAGATTTCTGTGTGTATTCCATAGTGTCCCTGAGCTCTGGGACTTAGTTTGAATATCTCCATCTGAAGGCTTCCCCATGCAAAAACAACCCCTCATATTGTCTGCACTAGAGTCCAAGAGGGATTGGTAACTTCTTCCTTCTCCTCTTCTCCTTGATGGAGTGACCTCCAAGTTCTAGTAGATTCTGTCCCCCAGTTTCTCAGCATTACCTATGACTGGTTCCTAATTTTAGGAGCTAGTTTTTTTCAAGAGCCTCCTGATCTCCATATTTCCTCACTTTATATCATCCTCTAGATCGGCGGTTCTCAACCCCTTTGGGGGTCGAACAACCCTTTCACAGGGGTCCCCTAAATACATCCTGCACATCAGATATTTATATTATAATTCATAACAGTAGCAAAATTAGTTATGAAGTAGCAACGAAAATAATTTTATGGTTGGGGGTTACCACCATAAATATGTATTAAAGGGTCGCGGCATTAGGAAGGTTGAGAACCACTGCTCTGAATTATTGCCAGATTTCTTTTAAAACACAAATGTGATCCTTATTTCAAAATCTTGGATCAAAGTCCAGTTCTTTCAGTATAATGTGGAAAGCCCCTCACTGGTCTCTCTAACCTATTTCTTAATTCTTACCAATTTTTATTTATACATACTTTCTTTTCCCCCCTATTATTTTAGATTATTTTATACTCTCCTAACTTTCTCAAGTCCTTTTTTCTAACTTTATAACGTTATTTCAATCTTCTCTCCTCTTCCTTCTGAAGTCCTTAACATTTCCTCATTACCTCGTAGTCTTTCATACCTCTGTGCTATATATTATATAGCACTTTTCCCAGCTGCTTATTAGTCCATTCACCTTCAATTCCTGCACAGACTTCCCCCTCCAAATAAAATAAAACTATCAGCCATTTATTCTTTGCTAACGCATTTTCTGGGTATTATAGTTGCTTCCTTGCATTTGTTCAGTGCCATTGCCTCTAGGACAGGAATTGTTCTCTCCACTTTAATAGACCCTAATAGTGTGTATTATCTGGCACGTGGAAAATATGTTTGAATGAACGATAAGCCCTGTGAGTTTTTTTATAATTAGAGATGATTAGAGATAGACGCTCAGACATTATCTCCATACCTCAGGAAAAAGGTTGAAAACCTTTGCAAGCAGATTGTTAGCTGTTCTATTGTTGAATGATGTCTTAAAAACCTTTATTGATAGCTTTTTCTAGTAGCTAATACCCCAACTAACATAGGAAGAGCTCCCTTTATCCAAATGAAAATGACTTTTTTCCAGCAAAGACACATTCTGTCTTGTTCTCACTAGAGAACCAGCTGCTACGTAACTTAGGCCAGTGTTTCTGGGTCCTTGTTATGATGGTGCTCTTCTGGGCCAGGTTTTTCATAGTACAGTGTGTGAGCCAGAGGGACCTGGTAGAAGTGGATGGTGACTGGAGACTGGGATGCAACAAGTATTTGCACAAATGGGGGTTAACAGGTAACGAGAAAGGAGAGAGCAAAAAATGAGTGATGAAAGGGTTTAGAAATGGTTTTTAAACAGATGTGAAGGTAGTATTTAAGGGTTTTCTTGTAATGATACATGTGGGCTGGGCTATAATGTAATCAGAAACTCCACAGCTGGAAGACCTGGAAACTATCTTTTCTGCCTTGTTTCTCTGTAAATGTTCTGCTCTCTGCATGTGCTGCTGCTAATACTCTTCATCTACTCTATAACTTTGGTTACAGCAAGGCTTTCTTTGCCTTGCCCCTGCCCTTCCAGCCTGTCTTCTGATTCCTTACTCCTTTTCTCTGTCTCTGTGTTTTACTAGTACATAATTCACATAACATAAAATTTACTCTTTTAAATCGTACGGTCATTGATTTTACGATATCCATAACTATGTGATAGATGTGCAACTATCACCACTGTCTAATTCCAGAACATTTTTATCACCCTAAAAAGAAACCTTGTACCCATTAGCAACTATTCCCTCCCCCTTCTCCCCCCACCATTCACTCCCATTCCTAGTGAATCACTTGTCTACCTTCTGTCTTTATAGATTTACCTATTCTGGATATTTCACATAAATGGAATCATACAATATGTAGCCTTTTATGATTGTTTTCTTTCACTTAACATGTTTTGAATTTGATCTGTATTGTAGCATGACCCTGCCATCTCTAGCCACTGCCCTGTTATCTTGTCAACTTAACTCATACTATCTCTAGTTGTACCTTTCCCACTTCTGACTTCACCACTGCCTGTTTCTGTTAACCAATTCCAGGCTCTTTTGAGCAGTGCTGGGCAATAGAGCTTTCTGTGATGATAAAAATGTTCTGTATCTCTGCTGTCCCATACAGTGTCCTCTAGTTACAAGAGGCTAGTGTGACTGAGGAACTGGATTTTTAAAATTAAATTTAAATAGCCACATGTGGCTAGTGGCTGTTGTCTTGCTCAGTGCACTTGTAGAGGAACTCGGTTGGTCAGGCCTATCTCTCTGTTTTAAGCACAGGTCATGGTCTTAGGTTGCTGGCCAGCCAGTGGATCAGCAGGGCCCTGGGGATGGGAAGGAAGTGGGACAGACATTAGCTGTCCTCTGAGCTGGGTTTGGGCTGGGAAATTTCAAGATGGGTAAAGTTAGGAGAAAGAGAAAAGAGAGTGTAGGAATTTTGAATGGATAAATGCTTTGAAAATAAAACTTTGTTTTCCCTTCCCTGTTTATCTTCCAAGTTGGTTCTCTACTCTGTTTTCCTATAGCATGTTTCATGAAGAATCAGGTAGACAAGGCAGCCTCTGGTCCTGATGTCTCATTCTTTTTTTTCTTTTTAATTTATTTCAGAGAGGAAGGGTGAAGGAGAGAGCCATAGATACATGAATGAGAGAGAATCATTAATTAGCTGCCTCCTGCACACCCCTTATTGAGATTGAGCCAGCAGCCCAGGCATATGTCTTTGACAGGAATCAAACCCGGGACCCTTTAGTCCGTAGGCTGACGCTCTACCCACTGAACCAAATCATCTGGGGTGACTCAGTTTCTCATTCTTTCTGATTTGCCAGTTGCTGTTATTATTGCTTCTGCTGTCAGAAGCAGAACATAGAGGTGGGTTGCTGCCATGCCTCTCCCCTAAAACACTGGCTGCCTTCTTATCTCCCTTCTTTCCTCACTGCTGCAGACCCTACTTTTCCTCTCTTCCATCTTACTCCCAGTTTAATACCTCCACAGAAGATAAGAATTCTATAGACTTGCCTTTTAGAAATGACAGGCATTTCCCTGGCCGGTTTTGCTCAGTGTTTAGAGCATTGGTCCATTGACAGAAGGGTCTCGGGTTCAATTTCTGGTCAAGGCACATACCTTGATTGCAGGCTCAATCCCCAGCCCTGGTAGGGATGAGTCTGGGAGGCAACCAATCGATGTGTCTCTCATGTGGATGTTTCTCTCTCTCCCCGCTCCCTCCTACTCTATTTGAAAACAATGGAAAAATATCCTTGGGTGGGGATTAAAAAAAAAGAGAGAGAAAGAAATGACAGATATACTACAGACACTTCTTCGGAGCGTTGCTGAATTCACTGGTGCTTGAGCAGGTGTAAAATATACACGTAATTCATGATCACTGATCCTAAGGAGTTCTCCATCAAGGGTGGGAGGTAAGGCATAAATGTGAGAATGGATTTAGTGGTATATAAATCCTATACCTGAATGATGTGGGATCCTTGTGGGGCATATCACACTGGGCGTATTGTCCCAGATGACTTTTAATGCACTGACACTTTTTTTTTCTTTAGAGAAAGTGGAAGGGAGGCAGAGAGAGAAAAACATTGATGTGAGAGAGACGTATTGATTGGTTGCCTCCTGCACGTGTGCTACCCACCCAGGGCTGGGGATCCAGCCCTTGACTAGAATTGAACCCAGGACTCTAGTCCACGGGCCGATGCTATCTCTATCCACTGAGCCAAACCCATTAGGGCTGCAGTGGTTACTTTCATATGTTTTTTTTGTTTGTTTAAGTAATGGAAATATTTTTTTAATGTATTTTTATTGATTTCAGAAGGGAAGGGAGAGAGAAACATCAATGATGAAAGAGACATTATTGATTGGCTGCCTCCTGCACGCCACCCCCTACTGGGGATTGAGCCCACAACCCAGACATGTGCCCTTGACTGGAATCAAATCCAGGACCTTTCAGTCCGGAGACCAATGCTCTAACCACTGAACAAACCAGCTAGGCTTTATATGTTTTTTAAAAAATACATATTTTTATTGATTTCAGAGAGGGAGAGGGAGATAGAAACATCAACGATGAGAGAGAATCATTGATCAACTGCCTCCTGCATGCCCCCCACTGGGGATGGAGCCTACAACTTGGGCATGTGCCCTGACCAGAAATCAAACCCGGACCTCCTGGTTCATAGGTCAATGCTCAACCACTGAGCCACACTGGCGGGGCCACTTTTACGTATTTTTTTACTGACTTCCAAGAGAGGAAGGGAGAAGGAGAGAGGGATACATCAATGATGAGATAGAATCATTGATCGGCTGCCTCCTGCATGTACCCTGGTAGGGATCGAGCCCACAGTCCGGGAAACAAACCTTGATCTTCTGGTTCACGGGTCAGTGCTCAACCACTGAGCCACACTGGCTAGGCTGCAGTGGTTACTTTTAATTAAGGTTGAGGATGGAAGAGCATTGTTGCTCATCTCTTCAGACATAGTAACAGTTGATGAGAAAGCTTTTGACTGCTTATTACATATACATGGGTATACATGTGGTTGCTTCTCCCTTTTCTGTTTTAGATTATTTGTAGCTGATGTTACCACTTTGATTCCTAACTCTGTCTTCATGAGCTCCAAAGAAATGTTTTTCTTATTCATCTAACACAGTGGCTGTGTATGTAAATGCCCAGTATTTATTGGAGGAAGGGAGAAGTCGGTGGGTAACTCCAGTTGCAGGCTGTCCACAGCATCATGAGCCTGGCTTGTAACTTGCTGTGCTCTACAAGTGCTTCTCATGGTGAAGGACTGTGTCCTGTGCCTCTTCCAGAGTGTGAAGTGCAGCAAAAACAATTGAATAGAAAACAAAATAAGGTGTAAATTTGCATTTTGTGTCTTTTTATTTTATTGGATTGAACATTTACAAAATTACTTGATCCAATTGCTGTAAAAGTTTCTAAAGAGTTAAGTTTGAAGATTGTCCCTAGGGGGGTCCTTGGGTGCTTTGAGCAGCACTACTCTTGCGGCTTGTGGATTCTTCTAATGAATTGGTTTGGTGGGGCAGGGGTGGTTTCAATGGAGTAGGTAGAATGAGGACATGGGGAAGGATTGGGAGAATAAAGAGAAAGGATGATCATTTGTCTGGAATTTTGAGTTTTTGTTAAACTTTTGGATAAACCACAGTCCACATTTGTTGACTGTGTTTATGCTTTTGCATTAAACAATGATGTAGAAGGTTTAGAAATGGCACACAAATATAGATGGAAGGGATAAGCTAAAAGCATTTTCTTATAATGTAATACAAGTTGTTAAAACCCTGTTCCTTTTTTTAAAATACATATTTATTGATTTCAGAGAGGAAGGGAGAGAGATAGAAACATCAATGATGAAAGTGAATCACTGATTGGCTGCCTTCTGCAAACCCCATACTGGGGATCGAGCCGGCAACCCCGGGCATGTGTCCTTAACTGGAATCAAACCTGGGACCCTTCAGTCCACAGGCTGACACTCTATCCACTGAACCAAACCAGCTAGGGCAAAACCCTGCCTCTTTTCTTAAGTAACTCTCAGCTTCCTTATCATCAGAACATTCTGAGCACCGTTGGTTTTCTGTGTTAACCCTCCCTAGAATAGAACTATGATGAAAGATTAGCAACATTTTACTAAAATATTATAATTGGTCATTAAAGTTGTTGGCAGCAGTTTATAGGGAGTGGCACTTATTGTTTCACTAGTGATAATCTATTTTTTATTTTGTTTTATTTTTAATTCAGTTTATTGGGGTGTCACCGGTCAACAAAATGATATGGGTTTTAAGTGTAGATTTCTGTGGTACGTGATCTGTATATTGCATTGTGTGCCCACCATGCAAAATCAAATTTTACCTTTCATCACCATATATTTGGCTCCCTTAGCTCTCTACTACAGGTAGGTTGATCCTGTGACAATCAAGTTATCATAAGAGATAATAGCTGCTCTTTAATGTGTGAGCCCTCTTTATGCACAGCATTTATTTTTATGAGGATTAGTTGCTTAAATAGGGGAATTGTTGAAAACAAGAAATTTCTCCCATCCCACATTGAGTATGTGCTTACTTTGAACCAGGCACTATACCAAGTGTGCCTACAAGAATGAATAGGAAAGAAAATTGTTTCTGCATTCAAGGAGCTATAGACTAAGAGCTAGAGAATGGGGACCCTCTACAGACATGACATAGTGATAAGAGTTGGTTTAGCCTGGCCAGTGTGGCTCAGTGGAGGTCAGTGTTCGATTCCTGGTCAGGGCACATGCTTGGGTTGTGGGCCTGGGGGTGGGAGGAAGGGGGAGGGTGGTGGGGCATGCAGGAGGCAGCCAATCATTGCTTCTCTCTCATCGATGTTTCTATCTCTTTCTCCTTCTCCCTTCCTCTTTGAAATCAATAAAAATATATGTTAATGCTAAATTCAGTAAAGATGAGGTGAGACTAGCCCTGGTGGGTGTTCAGTTACAACAGATTTAGGAATTAAAAGACAGTGGTTGAGCTGCTTTTATAGATGCATCATTCTCAGTGATCTTCTAATACTGTTCAAAGATAGCAGTAGAATATATCCCAAGAAACAGAAACACCAATCAGAAAGGATATATACACCCCTATTTTCATAGCAGCACAATTCACAAAGCTAAGATTTGTAAACAGCCTAAGTGCCCATCAGTAGATGAGTGGATTAAAAAGCTGTGGTACATCTACACAATGGAATACTATGCTGCTATAAAAAAGAAGGAACTCTTACCATTTGCAACAGCATAGATGGACCTAGAGAGCATTATGCTAAGCGAAATAAGCCAGTTGGGGAAAGATAAATATCACACAATCTCACTCATTTGTGGGATATAATGAACAACATAAACTGATGAACAAAAATAGATACAGAGACATAGAAATGCTAAACAGACCATCCAACCTCAGAGGGAATGTGTGGGGAAGGGGAAGGCGTAAGAACAACCAGAGGACTTGTATGCATGCATATAAGCATAACCCATGGACACAGTAGAGGGGCGAGGGCATGTGCTGGTGGGGAAGGGCTGGGCAGAGGTCAATGGGGGGGGGGGGAAGAGACATGTAATACTTTAGACAGTAAAGAATTTTTAAAAATAATGGTGTAAAAACATGTTTCCTTTAATGAAAACTATTTAGGATTAGATATTAAAACATGGCAAATTTGGATATGTGGTTTTGGATTAAACAGCCAACACTAGCATAAAAGTTCATTATGATGGCTCTTTGGAATTTAAGTTGTTACTGATGTAGATCTTCAAGCAATGGTAGGGAAGGTCTTTGATTTATTTTGAATGGTAGAAATATTTGTAGAGTAAGAATCCCCTGAGGTTCTTGGCAGTTGCAGGGGTAGCAATGAAAGTATTAAAGTATGAGCATTACAAGTTTGGTGAGAGGATTGGAGGAATTTGTTGTAATGGTTGCTGTTGGTAAGGGAACTAACTGGTAAAGTCTTAGAAAATAGCATTAAATTGGATAACTTAGAAACAATAAAAACCTAGAATGATGACATCATTGTTTATGTTTATATAACAACTGAAAGCTGGGTGCAGGTCGGGGGCAGGGGGGGGGGGGCTCAGGCAGTTGGCTGTTCAGCCCTGCCCCCTGGTTGAACTCCTGGCGGAGGGGCAATTTGCACATTAGCCTTTTATTATATACCAGAGGCCCAATGCACGAAATTTGTGCAAAAGTAAACTGTCCTTTCCCCAGCTGCCAACACCAGCTTCCCTCTGGCACCCCAGGACCCTGGCTTCCCTCACAGCCCCAGCTTCATCTGGAACAACGTCCAGCCTAATTAGCGTATTACCCTTTTATTATAGATAACAATCATTTGTTAGAGTTTAAGAGGCAAACCTTTGTTTTGGTGGTGGTGCGGAGGGGGGAGGACGATCTCAAGAGCACCAGAATTAAGCACATGATACACATTCAAAGACCAACATTCTAGTCAGTCCGTAGCTTAGGCCTTGGAAATCAAGTGCTCCTGTTCTAATATCAACTGAAAGAAAAAATTTTAAACTATCATAGTACTTTTGAGAGTCCTGAATCTTACAATTAATAGTCCTTTGTTTTATGGACATTAAAAAAAAAAAAAACCTTTGTTAAAATGATTAAAATTTGCTTTATGAACTCTGCCTTTTAAGTTCTTCTGAGAATTCTCATGCTAGATCAGGAATAAGTGACACTCAGTTTCTTAGTTAAAACCTAGGATGTCCTAATCAAAATGGTGGCTTTAGTTTGGGATCTAAATCTAATGGGAGGGGTGACCATGGTGAGGACCTGGGAATTCTGGTAAGTTGAATGGATGTCATTAAAGGAAGTAGATTCTCCCACCCCCCACTTTGCCAGGAAGTAGTTGAGATCCTTAAAGGAAACAAAACTCCCTGTAGAGAGCAACATGAATGCATAATAGTAGTTTTATTTTATCTAATGCAGCTCAAAGAAAATGAACGGCACCCTGGACCACCCAGACCAACCGGATCTTGATGCTATCAAGATGTTTGTGGGCCAGGTTCCGAGGACCTGGTCTGAGAAGGACTTGAGGGAACTCTTTGAACAGTATGGTGCTGTCTATGAAATCAACGTCCTAAGAGATAGGAGCCAAAACCCTCCTCAGAGCAAAGGTGAAGATTTGGGATTTATGTGCAGTTTTTTGTCATGTGTATACTGTCTCCTTGTCAGAATGTTCCTGTGGTCATATGGGGTGGGGGAGAGTATGTTCTTTTGTAGGCCCGTCTATAGGCCCGATGCACAAAATTGTGTAAGAGTAGGCCTTCCTTCCCTCTGGCCACCGGCAGGCACCCGGGACCCGGGTGTCCCTTGCAGCCCCAGCTTTGCCCCGCAGGACGTCCAGTCTAATTAGCATATTACACTTTTATTATTATAGATATATTCCAGGCCAAAATCAATTTAATGATTTAAAAATTAAAGTGACTTAATGAGGTTGATTTGTAATTTGGATCTTGGGTAGTCCATTTAGTAAACCAATCACATAAGGTTTTCTTTAGTGTTTTGGCTATGATAAGCTAATTCTAATGGAAGGGGTAGGCCATGGAAAGAAAAAGACTGTCCCTGTACCCAGGATTTCTGTTAATGTATATAAAAGCCTTGCAGGCTGACTTAGCAACTAGGAGAGCCTTTTTTGTAGGTAACCTATTTGCTATGGCTTATAAAATGAGCAGGAGAAGAAAGGTTGAACTGCTTCTAGATATATCTAACATAGTGGAAGTTTCACAGGACTGATAGTCGATAAGGCATAATCTTTGCTCCTACACACACAGACATATTCTTATTTTTCCAAGTGACCAACTCCGAGTAATTTTCTGTGAAAGCTGTTCTACCGTGCAAAATATCAACAAGCATGGTTGTCATGTTTGAAAAACAGTTTAATAACAGGATCTAGAAGCAGAGGGATTAATTTTTATTTTTGGCATACTTAACAAAACATAAAAAGTATTGTAGTTTCAGCTCTGGCTGGATAGCTTAGTTGGTTAGAGTGTCATCCCCATATGCCAAGATTGCAGGTTTGATCCTGTTCAGGGCTCATACAAGAATCAACCAATGAATGCATAAATAAGTGGAACAACAAATTGATACGGTCTTCCCCCCACTCCCCCGTCTGCTTCCCCTCTTTCTCTAAAGTCTTGTAGTTTCTGAAAATGACTGGCAATATAATGTGCAGTAATTTAAATCTTAATTGCAGAGTGATTTTTAAAGACATCTCTTGGACTATGGACCCAAGATTTACAAAATACACCTCCTCCCTCCTATCCCCAGCAAAGATACAAAACACAAAATTTACAGATCTCAGTCAGCGCCATGTGCTGCTAGAAACATAATTATATTTGATGAGAACTAAGAGTCCCTCAAAAAAGATACTAAGAGGTTCTTGTTTTTAAATCATTTTATAATTTAAAATGATAATTACGTTAAAGGTGTATGATAGAAATTGGCTACAATGTAAGGAGTGGTTTATTCTACAAGAGAAAGTTTCTGAAAGATGAAGAGCTTCTGATAGACAAAGAGCCACAAGTGTTCAAGGCCCCTCTGTCTTATTGGTAGTTGAGTCCTCTTGCCTAGCACACTACCTGATGCTCCAAATAGGGTGGGTTGAATGGCTTGGTACTGTGACCTTTGTAAGGGAAGTCATCTTTCCCAGAGAAGTTACAGGAGCAGCTAAAGAATTTTAATAGAACTAAGAGACTAACAATAAAGAAAATGCATAGAAAAAAATGTGGGGGGTTTTTGTTGTTTTTCTCTGCCAGGTTTTCTCTCTCACTAATTTTAATAAACATTACCCTTTTTAAATTCTAATACAGGGTGGAGCAAAAGTAGATTTACAGTTTGGGGAATAATGCAATAAATACTAACGATGCAAGAATAAACTCTGTTTTGCATACTCACAACTGTAAACCTACTTTTGCCCCAACCCTGTATGTCCAGGGAGTACTGAGTGCTCTAGGAATTCTCTACTTTCAAAAGACTGGTTTGATTTGTGAAATTGTCTTTATTGCAGGGTGCTGTTTTGTTACGTTTTACACCCGCAAAGCTGCATTAGAAGCACAGAATGCTCTTCACAATATGAAGGTCCTCCCAGGGGTAAGAAAGCTCCTACTAAGTGGAACTGTGGTGGTTTTGACACATGGCATGTACTTATATGTACCAGATACACATTGAAAACCATTTTGGGGAAAGGGTGACTTTCACAGGAATAGATGTAAAGGGAACTTTTAAAGATGATAGGCTAAAAGTAGTTCTTTCTCAGCCAAGAGAATTTTTACTTCTTCATTCAGAGTTCTATCTATTTGATATTTTGTGGGGCAAAGGTCATGAAGCAGATGTGAGTTCAAGAGAACTCTTACAAGCTCTAGTTTTGGTATTTCTTTCGAGTCCTCGTTTATATTTCTGCTTCAGTGTGTATAGTGGTAACATTCACGTTCTCCTTTTCAGATGCATCATCCTATACAAATGAAACCTGCCGACAGCGAGAAGAGCAATGGTAAGCAAGCACGTAGGCCCTCCCCCTAACAGGTTTCTTCCTAGTTTGCTGTTCTCATGGCATCTGGATTGCATTGTGCTCTAAGTAATTCCTTTTTGAGGTAGAAGTGATATATAGCACTATGTTAATTTCAGGTGTACAGCATAATGTTTTGATAAATATTGTGAAATGATCACCACAATAAGGCTATAGTTAAAATATATAGCCATACATGGTTACAAAAATTTTTTCTTGTGATGAGAACTTTTAAGATCTACTCTCTGAGCAACTTTCATATATGCAGTATAGTAGTATTAACTGCAGTCTCCATGCTGCAGCTTACATCCTCATGACTTATTTTATAACTGGAAGTTTGTACCTTTTGAACCCCTTCACTGGCAACCATCAGTCTGTTTTCTGTATGAGTTTTGGGTTTGTTTTCTTTTTTTATGATTCCTTTTGTTAAGATAGAGGTCATACTGGTATTTGTCTTTTCCTTTTTGACTTATTTCATTTAGCATAATGCCCCCAAGTTCCATTCATTTTGTCACAAATGGCAAGATGTTATTCCTTTTTATGACTGAATATTTCTGTGTGTGTGTGTGCGCGTGTGTGCGTTGCGTGTGGTGCGCGCACACATTTTCTTTATTCAGTTATCACTGAACACTTTGGTTGTTTCCGTATCTTGGCTATTTGTAAATAGTGCTGTACGGATATAGGTGTCCATGTATTTTTTTGTTAGTGGTTTCATTTTTGTCAGATAAATACTCAGAAGTGGAATTGTTGGATCGTGTGGTAATTCTAGTTTTAAATTTTTGAGGAACCACCATACAGTTTTCTATAATGGTTGCACTAATTTACATTCCCATCAACAGTAGACAAGGGTTCTTTTTTCTCCTAATTCTTGCGAACATTTGTTCCTCTCTTGGCTTGCTTTGTTTGTTTTTTGTTTTTGTTAATCCTCACCGCAGGGTATTTTTCCCCGTTGATTTTTTTTTTTTTTTTTTTTTTTGAGTACAAGGGAAGGAAGGGGATTGGGGGACATTGATGTGAGAGAGGCACATCTAGTGGTTGCCTCACACACACACCCCTACCAGAGCTGGGGATCAAACCTGCAATCCAGGTACGTGTCTTTGAATCCTTGGCCCTCCGGTTTGCAGAACAACACTCTAACCACTTACCCATTCCAGTCGGGACCCTTTCTTGGCTTTTTGACAATAGCCACTCTAACAGGTGTGAAGTGACACGTCACTGTGGCTTTGATTTGCATTTTCCTGATGATTGGTAATGTTGACCATCTTTTTATGTGTCTGTTGTCCATATGTATGTCTTTTTTGGGAAATGTCTGTTCAGACCCTCTGCCTATTTTTTAATCAAATGTTTCTTTTTTCTCCTTTTTTGCCTTTGAGTTGTATGAGTTCTTTATATTTTTTGAATAGTAACCCCTTATCAGACAATATGATTTGCAAATATTTTCTTCCATTTTATAGGTTCCTTTTTCATTTAGTTGATGATTTTTCTTGTTGTGCAGAAGCTTTTTAATTTGTAGTCCTGCTTGTTTATTTTGCTTTTGTTGCCTTTACTTTTAGAGTCAGATCCAAAAAAAGTCATTGCCAAAACTGATGTCAGGGAACTTACCAAGTATGGTTTTTTTCTAGGAGTTTTATGTTTTCAAGTCTTACAATCAAGTCTAATCCATTATAGTTAATAAAAAATATATTTTTGTTGATTTCAAAGAGGAAGGGAGAGAGTGCTAGCAACATCAGTGATGAGAGAGAATCATTGATCGGCTGTCTCCTGCATGCTCCACACTGGGGATTGAGGCTGCAGCCAGGCATGTGCCCTTGACAGGAATCAAACTTGGGACCGTTGACTCTGCAGGCCGACACTCTATCCACTGAGCCAGACTATCCAGGGCCATTTTAGTTAATTTTTGGTGTATTGTATACCAAATGTCATCTAAATTGCCTATTTTTTTCTTTAATCTAAGTATGGCAAATAACTGAGATAAATAGAGTTGATAGGGAAACATTACAAGAACTTTTTATAGTAAACTGGAATGTCTTTGGTCCATATAATTTCTTTTGGGTAGAAGTGAAGAGGAAAAATAAGTTAGGAAGGAGAACTTAGTCCTCACTTAGTCCTCAAGAGGACAGTCAGAAAAGAAAAGTGGATATAATTAGACCCTCTGTAAGGTATGTCCTGTTTCTGTTATCATATTAATTAAATGTGCAAACTCATTCTTTAGCATAGTAGTATTGCAAGTAAGAGCAAATATTACTGAGTGCTAGGCAAGAACCTAAGTATTGTGCATTTAATACCTACAGCTACCTTTGAGGTAAACCCCGTTTCCCTACCAGTCAGATGAGGAAACAGGCACAGAATGGTTAAGTAACTTTCACAAACTCATAAAGCTCTTTCATCTAAGTGCTTTCAATGATATTTTTAAGATACCGTTGTTTATAAGAGGAGGTGCTAACTTAATGGAGGGGGAAGGTCCATCTTATATTCTGTGAAATATGGTATAAATGCACCAGAGCCAGGTTTCAAACCCAGGTGGTCTTGACTCCAGAGTGTGTGCTCTACTATCTCTTGTAGTAATAATGTTCAAGCCTTCTGTGTTTTACTCTCTTAGCAGTGGAAGACAGGAAGCTGTTTATTGGTATGATTTCCAAGAAGTGCACTGAAAATGACATCCGAGTCATGTTCTCTTCATTTGGGCAGATTGAAGAATGTCGGATATTGCGGGGACCTGATGGACTGAGCCGAGGTGGGTACATTTTTTAACTTCAAAGATAACTCATCTTGTCCTTGGCGGGTTTAACTCAGTGGATAGAAAGTTGGCTTACAGACTGGAGGATCCCAGGTTCAATTCTAGTCAAGGGCACATGCCTAGGTTGCGGGCGCGATCCCCATTGGGAGGCGTGCAGAAGGCAGCCAATCAATGATTCTCTCTTATCATTAATATTGCTGTCTCTCCCTCTCTGAAATCAATAAAAATATATTTTAAAAAAAGAAGAAGAAGATGACAAAAAAAAAAGGTACTCATCTTGCCCTGGCCTGTGTAGCTCACTTGGTAAGAGTGTTGTCCCGATAAGCACAAAAGTACAGGTTTGATCCTCGGTTGAGGTACATATAAGAATCAGCCAATCAATGCATACATAAGTGGGACAATAAATCGATGTTTCTCTCTATGTATAAAATTTAAAAAGATGCTTATTTTGAATTTGGAGTTGTTTTTTTAATCTGACCAGTGGAAGCCAGTAATCCCTAGCCAGTGTGGTTCTGTCATGATGGAGAAGTTGGGCTTGAAGGTGTATGTGTCGGTCCTGTCACAACGCTTCCTTAATTTGATCCCTTTTGTATTCTCCCAACATTCTTAAGGAGTTTATATTCTGTTCTTCAGTGTCATGTATTAAAATTCTCTCTTGTATGCTTGGAGAGGTTCTTGATGTTAAAATGGAAACACTTTCTCCGCAGGAGGAACTTGATACTATGAATCCTCCTTATCTTTTAAGCACTTTGTTTCTTATTTCTGCTTCCCTGGGTTTTCATTATAGCACTCATCACTCTCGTGTAACATAGGCCTGTCTTCATGAAACCCTGAAGGCAGGAAGCGTGTCTGTATGCGTTGCTAGCATGGTACTTGCTCATAGTTCAGTGCTCAATTAATGTCTATAAGTAAGCGAACGAATGCGTTATTGGCCCTTCTCTTACCAGGTTGTGCATTTGTGACTTTTACAACAAGAGCCATGGCACAGACAGCTATCAAGGCAATGCACCAAGCACAGACCATGGAGGTAGGGAGATGAATTCAAGGGGGATTCTTTAGCCTGAGAGTGCTAGGACTTTGGGCCTTCAAAGCCCAGCATCATGTACAACATCTGGTGGCTCTGAAAGTTAATCAGGCCAAACATCTTAAAAGTTAAAAACTGATGATTTCTTCAACAGATTGGATGTTATTAAATGAAAGTTAAAATTAATACATTGGAACTTGTTGCCCTTTTAAATTGTCTTTTGCCACTTACATTTGTTAGGAAGAGAGTCATTTGGCAGTGAGTGAAATTAGAATGCAGCCTATGTGTCACTAGAAAGGAGGATTTTTCCTTCACCCAGAAGGAGGAATTTGACTCTTTGGTTTTGGTGTTTTCATAGGGTTGCTCATCCCCCATGGTGGTAAAATTTGCTGATACACAGAAAGACAAAGAACAGAAGAGAATGGCCCAGCAGCTTCAGCAGCAGATGCAGCAAATCAGCGCAGCATCTGTGTGGGGAAACCTTGCTGGTCTCAATACTCTTGGACCCCAGTATTTAGCAGTGAGTCTTTGTGGTTTGCTTTCTGCAGATTGTGCAAGCTCCCAGCTGTTTCTTCTTCTGCTATCCCCAGCAAACAGACACAGCGGCATTCACAACTTTTAGCACATTGAAATTTTATGTAAAAAGTCAGGCAATGAGGTGTTCTTTGAGTCATGTTATTTTCTCTATCTCGCTGGTCACACATCTTTGGTTATATCTTGAGTTAAAGTGAAATCATAATTTTCTGATAAAATTTTTTTAGAAACATCTTATGTCCCTATCCCCTAGGAAATAAATTCCTGAGGGAGACTTAACTACAAAATACCTTTTTCTATATCTCTTCCTATCGTGTGTAGAAGGCATCATTAAGTATCTTGTTGATTCTCCCTAAAGAGTACGATAAATGTTTCTGCTGATTGAGAGATCAGGCATGGACATTATAAAATGATTATTACAGCCGTATATTTGAGTTTGCTGTGTTGTAAATGGATTTCTTTTACTTGATCTCTTGTTGAGTTTAAGTTATACAGTCCAAAAGAGGGGGGCAGGCTCCACTTTATTATTAAGATTTACTAGGTCTGCAGTATTACAGGAGATTTGCACTGCTTAAACCTTTAAAGGAATGCAGACAAGACAACATAATTATAACTGTGCCATCGGTAAATCAGAATGAAAAGGTCATCTGTAAAGCTACCAATGAAGGAAAATAAATGGTGAGACCACTAGATGTATATAGTCAAAAAATATCCACATAGAATAATAATAGTCATCCATTCCTCATCCTTTCGAAGATCATTCTCTATGGAAACAACAAAGACAATGATTTCTGCCCCCCGGTACTGAATTTTGAGCAATTTGATGCCTCCTGTCTCCATACTTCTAATATGTTAGAAGAAATCCCAGTTTCTTTGAAGTACAAAAGTGAAGATGGTTGTCCTATTTCAATAGATTAAATTGTTTCTTAGTGCCAGAACATTGCTTAAAAGTTTAGAAAATTCAGAGAAATTTTAGTTTCTCCATGATACACATTTACTTCTTAGAGAGTTTGAGCCTTTTTTCAGGGAACAGTCCCCATCCTGTTCTCGTTGCCACATTCAGCAAGTAGTACATGGTGGTTTATGGTGAGAACTGTGGTCTCTTTAATTTAGGTGTGATCCCCTCCCTAAGAGCTATTCTCATTTAGGAAATAAATGAAGGGAACAAATACGGTATGCACAGTCCACCAGCTGGGACTGAACACATTGCCAAGGATTTAAGAAGACAAAAATGAAAGCACGGTGCTAATAGGCTGTATAAGTGATAGTGCATCATCATTCATTATGATGTTTTTCTGGATTGAACCTGATCTCTGTTGGATCAGAGTGGTGGTTTTTAATTTTTGTGGTGTTGTGAACCCCTTTGAGAACCTGATAAAAATCCTGTGTATGTGCTGCTTCCCTCCTTCACCCCCCAATTCTGTTTCTGGAGGTTTGTAGCTCTCCTGAGACCCATGGATTAAAGGGATGGAGAAACCAAGTCAGATGCTTGTGGGAATGGACAACAGGTTGAATAAAGGATCTAGAAACTTCATAATAAACTGTGGTTGCTTTTGAATGGAGCAGATGTTTTCAGCAGGTTGATTAGATGAAGATTATGGTTTACTGTGATACAAAAGAAGATCAAGGTCAAGGAGATCCATAAGCTCATGGACAGGTCCTCTTATTACATTTATTATGGACATCCATTAAAAGAACATGTACACTGAACTGATACGGTCATCTGCAACAGTGAAGACCGATTTGGAGGGGAGTAGATAACTTTGTTCGATGGATGTGTAGCATGGGAGAGGTTAATCTAGACAGGGGTCTGTTGAGACTGGTAAAGTGTGACACAAAGAAATACCCTGAAATAGTGAGGTTTTATATTTAAAATAGTTGTTTGAAATAGAAATTGGGTATCCAGATGGAAACAATCTGCAAAATAAGATGTGTGGACATAACGAAGGAGAACTTGGGATAGAGGAAATAGAAATGGCAGGCATCCACCCGCAGACACTCACCGCAATCGATTACATAGCTGCTTGAGTTGAGCTTAGTTCCCTGCTCTACTTCTGTCCTCTGCTGTGCTGCATTCTGTTGCCCAAGCACTTGAGCTTGGCTCAAAACTCAATGAGCATTACTGTCTTCTGGGCCAGAGCTTTAGCTGTGTTGTATTGTATTGTGCTGTCATAAGCTTTGTTTCTGTTGTGTTGGCTTGGGTTCTTGTCTTCAATGTTCTTCTCTCTGGGGGCCTCTGCACTCTCGCTTTGCTGTGCTGTACAGTTATCCCAGATGCAGAACCAGCCCTCACTCTCACTCTTGTTCTGTTTTTTGGTGTAATGTCTAGCTTTATTTGCAGCTCCTTCAGCAGACTGCCTCCTCTGGGAACCTCAACACCCTGAGCAGCCTCCATCCGATGGGAGGTAAGTGTCTCACTGCTATGGAGGAGCAGCAGCAGCCAGGCCGTCAGACCCAGCTAACAGCAGTCTGAGAGTTCGCACCGTTTGTGCAGGAAAGAATTATTTTCCATTCACGTAAACCTGACATAAAATGAACGTCACAGGATTCAACTGCCTTGTCTCTAGGAGGTGACTCTATTGGTCATTTACGCCAGATGGTTCTGGAGTTGTCTACTGCTCCCCACTCCTTTGAAGTGTCTGTTGATGAAGGAGATAGAAAAGAGCTGTTCACACCAGCAGACTACCTGAGGCCATTTTGATCAGGAGAAAGTCGCAGGAACCCTTTATTTCCACAATAAAGTGACTTTTCCAGTGACTGAAGAAAAGCCTAAGAAATACTTTCATTCAAATAGCTTACCCTGAAGCTGCTAGCATCTAGGCAATTAGTTTACCTCTGTGTCTTATACATGTTATTTCATAGGTCAATTACCTTTTGTTGCGGTTAACATGCGTGCAGTCTTAATTGACAGATACCAGAGTTTATAACAAAATAGAGCTCCACAGTCCAGCCCGAGGCAGTTTCCATCAGGATTCTTAGTGGGGATGGGGGACAGGCGCTGCCCCTGCCCCTTTGGCAGTGGGATAAGGCTAGGCAAGTGCATTTGAAATTGGGGTAGTCTTAGGTGAACTGCATTTATCATATGAAAAACTTTGATAGTGGTTCACTTTGTCCCAAGGACGGAGAAAGTTGCTAGATTGTAAATCTTTGTTGTAGTTTTTATTCTCATTAATTCTTCCCTCCACCCCTCTGCCTTTCCAACATCTAAATGGTTTGCGACACATTGTCAGTGTAGTTCAAGTTTCTTCTCCTTTTAATATGTTGCTCAGGTTCTACTTGGAAGTTTTTCCCTCAGTGTTTTTTTCTCTCTTCTGATGATTAATCTGCTATTCCAAGTGGTGGTTTGTTTTTTGTATTCTTTGTCCTCTTGCTGTTATCACATGTGTCCTCCCCTGTCGATCCTTCCTTTCTGGGTCTCTGCTACATTTTCTGCTTGTTCACCTCCATTTCAAAGAGCACATCCCCTGTGAAGTTGGAGTGAGGGGCTCAGATGCAGTCCCATTCTATGCCACAGTTGTGGGCATTGTTGTCCTCTTGGACACCTGAGCCCATGGTAGACCACTGACCAAGCCCCTTTCCTGGATTCCTGATTGCCCATCCTTTTATTACTAGTAATACTCACTTGGTGTGGTATGCTACTGGATTAGATACCTCTTCTCTGAGGAAATGGTATCAAGTTTCTTAATGAGCTGAGGGATATCTGAATCTTTTTGGAGCCCTGTAACGTTGCTTGTAAGGCTTATCTAGAATATTTCCTCTTTGGAACTAGCCCTCCACTGGTGTGAGCTGTTGTTCCAGGAGCAGATAAGGAGGCCCTCTTATCTGCTCGCTGATCTCTTGCTTTGGATGTTGCAGGGTTAAATGCA